>BPLQ01015439.1:0-13669 GCA_021605075.1 Caerostris darwini
AAATTTATTATAATATTTAGGTGAGTAAATAAAAATTTATTTTACTTAATTTGTTTATTCAAGAACAGGTAATATATGAGGAAAGAACGATTATATTATATATATTATATATATATATATATATATAGTTCGTTATATAAATTCACAACCTTCATAAACAAGCTTTTTCTAAGAACAACTTTGAAGAAAAATTATAATTGCTGCCAAAACCAGCTGCCATTTTTTATTGTTTATACGATATTAAATTAGTAATGAAATTCATTTAAGCATATTAATTTCGTTTATCCTTATAATACTTAAATTTTGAAGTTCTTTCAACCATAAAAAGCATTTCAAAATCTTAAAGGTTTTCTTAAATGCTGAATGCTCCAAATAATCTCTCGCCATTTTTCTCTCTCTCTCACCTTTCTGGTGCAACTACCTCCAATTAAAGCACTCAATTAATGCAAGATATTTAGCAAGCGAAGAGTGGCAACAACAAAAAACATAAACAAACATTCGCTTATTTATTTAACGAGATAGACTTTTAAGAAAGGATTAATTTCCTTCAAAATCGATTTGCACCTTCACCCTTTTATCGTGCTACTTTACTTAGTAAAAAAAAGTTCATTTTAATAATATTTTTATTTAAATCGATTTTTTTTCAATTCATCTTGCAAAGTGGGGACGAGCGAAATAAATAGTTGCGAAAAATAAAAAAGCGAGATGTTTAAGACTTTTCGCGAGAGAATCAATTCGATTTCTCACGTGATGGTGTATCGTGTGCGCTGAAAAGTGAAAGAATTTAAATCGCTGCAAATTGATTGACTTTTTCCATGTCACGTGTCTCTGTCTCTTTTTTCTCTATCTCTCTATATATCTTTCGGTACTTTAAAAAGGCCATTTTCGGCAAAAATTCTTAATTTCTTCATATGTTTTTTTTTCTTCTTTTTTTTTAGTACATCTCTATTTCTTAAGACTCCAAATCTGTTTTTATCTTTTAGAGTACTTGATGTAGAATGATATTTATGGCAATTTAACTTAGTGTACCAGACATCGAAAACGTGTTGTTATGATAGTTTTGAAAGACTATTCTTTTCTTCGTGACGCAATAGCCCCATGGCGGGCCAAGACCGTCTGCTACTGACAGATTTCAGGGGAGAGATGTTTCCTTTTTAAAGTGTAGGGTTGTCAGCCTACGCCCAACACTCTACAGTCATATTAGTCGGAGGCCTGTTGCCCGAGAGTGTCCATTTTTTTTTTTTTTTTGGTGCTCAGTGCCACCACAGGTTGGGTTCTAATCGGCTTTTTCCATGGATGTTTGTAGTGGTTCGGAATCCACTTCAAGCAGTAAGGTCCCGTTCTCATATGAATATAGAGCGTCACAAAGACCATTCAGACTTTTTCTCACTGTCATTCCCAAAACTGTGGGTGGCAGCCTTATCTCCGCACAGTGATGTGGTATTACGAGCGCCAGAGCACTGGTCCCGAGCTAGGCACTACTCCCATCATTTGATTAAAGCACAAAGAGTTCCTAGTAGTATGGTTCGAGAGCCAACTCCTCCTACATAAAGTTTATTTTACTTATTTTGTTTATATATATCCAAGAATAGAGGAAGCCCATTTCATCCACGGATAAAGTTACTACTTTTTCATCTCGCGCACTTTTTGATAATTTTTAAATACATTTAAATCTATTGTAAATTTGCTATAGTAATCCTTTATATCTTTGGCCATTTTTCGCATTATTCTTAAGAAAGGCCGTTTACGAATTTAAAAACCTGCTAACATTTCAGAAAGCTGTGACCAGCAAAAACTTGACTTCAAGTTGGAATACAAACCACTGTAAGACTAAAGAGGGCATATTCATATGTGAATATTATCTTGGCCATTTTTCATTATTCTTTTCCGAAAACCGTTTACAATTTTTTATACTTTGCAAAACTGACACACCAGAAGTATGGAAAGCCAGAAAAACTTGACTTAACACGTTTTGAATAAAGCTTCAAGACAATATAAGCAAACCTGTAATAGAATCTCATAAAGACAAGTAACAACTGTGCATATTCATATGTGAAATTTTATCTTGACCATTTTTTTTTCATTATTCTTTTCCATTATTATTCATTTCCTTTTTTTTTTTCATTATTATTTTGCTAACTTTCGACAAATATTATGAACCAGTATGAAGCTTAACTTCCCTTTGGAATAAACCAGCTTAAACAATGTGTCATTTAATGCATACATTAAGGTAACATGGAAAGGGAATCGCAAGGATCCAACTTTAATCGCTTCGGCCTTAATAATCCAAATAATATTAACTTTTAAGGAAGGGAAGTGGATTAATACTCCATCTTAATCCACTTTTTAATCTTAATATTAAGGCACTCATCAAAAAAGAGAAAAAAAATTAATTTGTGTCCTTAAGATATTTTATAGATAATATCCATATTATATTCATATATATTACAAGAATTGTGATAGGCATGTAGTAACTTTACGTTCAATATCAAAGGTCAACGGCGGACAATCTCAAGCTTCGCATATTCCCTTTTATTGAGGACATTACCTTGCCACACATTAAACAGCAACTCCGCATCGATAATTCTGAGCTGAAAATTAAGCCCCAATCTTGGCCATTGAAATACGCGCAATTAAAGGGCGCATGAGAACGGCGCTCCATTCGAAATCTCTGACACAGTAAGGGGGGGAGGACGCATCCTAAATGATGGAGCGTCTTCAGTGGCCCATTGGCCACTGACTTCTCACTGGCTTGGAGCAATTAATGCGGCCCTGCAACCGTTCCCCAAGGCCATGCATTCAATTCCCGGCCAGTCTTTAGGATTTCGCACTATGTATAATACTCGGTGATGATGTGTGTAACATCGCTGTGATCTTTCCAGTATTCAGTGATCTTCTATTATGTCAGAATTTGTTGGAAAGGACAGTACATAGATGAAGAAAAGTGGTCAATTCGATCACCTTAATTATATATGTTTAAGACCCGAATTATTTCGAAACTTACATCACGATCAATGATTTAAAATAAGTTTTGAACACGGTAATGATAATACTAAATTTTTAAATCTTATCCATCCTGTCACTCGATTTGTGGCTAAATGTTGCCGCCGGAACTACAGTTCGAACACGCTGGCGCAAATCCTTACGCCCTGTAATCATTGCTTTTATAAACAGAAAGGAGACAAATGGCGATTGTGACAACATCAATAAGCATCTTACATAAACTGGCATCAGATTGCCTAGTGGGCTAGATTCATGGTCTTGTGGTAACGTATACATCTAGGGTACAATAGGACTGAGGCACAGGAATCCGCTGTGAATATAGGACTACATCAGGGTTGACTTTATGTATACTCTGGGCCTTGTCCAACGAAAGGGTGATAAAAGGAAATAAATGACTTTTGGGCAATCGAACCTGCAATTGGAAGCTTTCTATGTGGGTGAAAAACACCCCCATCAGTCTCACTGCTGGTTCTTATGTGTCACAATCATCACCAAGTTTCATCGTATCTGAAGCAATGACACAATACTGAGAGACGCCACCAACGAATTCGAATTCGAACACGGCCTTACTATGTCTGCGATCTGGAAATCGGGCAGATTTTCAGCATGCCACGTTTTTATTTTAAACATGTCTTTCGATATGTTGAATATATATAACGAAGTGCTATATATAATATGAAATTAGTTTGTTCTACTACTTTGGTGGGATTACATGCAGCCAATATGGCTTCAAAATTTTCTGTACTCTATATCTTCACTGCCAAATCCCAAAACTTCCTCTCTTCAAAAGAAAAGTCATCAATGAACATAAATCCATTAGACAAAGCTTAAGTGCAAATAAAGCGTTCCCTATTCGAATTTGAAGCCTAAAGATTGTCAATGCTATTTAAAAGTCCCACTTCTTCCCAACTCTTGACTGCAGCCAAGTCTGAATAAACTTACCACTTCCATCAAACAGAGCGAGGAAGAACTTTCCGGTGCACGCGCCTTCACACCATCAAATTTCGATCTTTGATAGAAGTACTTGGCAAACACTTCACACCACCACCTTTTCACAGATCTCTTTACCAAAAACATCCCCTCCAATGCTTCTTTTTTTTTACACCTCTTTTAAAAGCCAGAAATAACGCTTCAACCATCCTCCGTTCAAACTTTTTCAGACATACCATTCTCCAGAAAGCAGCGTCGCAAGAAAAAATATCCCTCCCACATCTTAAAACAGAAACAAGAAGAAAAACCAAAAAGAAGCTCCTTCCTCTTCAGAAAAGGGTGGGGTGAGGGTGGTGTCTTCTCAAAACACGTCGGACAGAAGTTTTGCATTATTAAGGGTTAGATCTCCAGTCAAACTGGAAAGTCAGGGAAAAGATCTTCCACGCACGAAATCGTTGGATCTACTTTCTTCCGCCATGCTCGCAGGCTTCCGTGCCAGGGCCTGTCAGCCGGTCGAGAAAAGCGGACGATATTAGTGCGCGCTTATCGGCCAAAAATGTGTCTTGGCGGGAAAGTGAAAAAAAAAAAAAAAAAAGGAATTTTTTTTCTATTTCGCGAGGCGATTTCCAGAGACGACGGCAGGAATTGATTCTTGATCAACCGAAGAAGAAGTGCGAGCGGGAATCCCAGAAATCAGTTTTTTTTTTTTTTTTTTTCTCATTTTTATTTTTACCGCCATTTTCGTTCCTACCAGGGAGTGCGCACGAGCGAAATGCCTGCTCGAATTTCGAACACGTCACATTTACGGATCGGTGAAAGAATAAAATTCGGTGTGAAACATACATTCTGGTGTGCCCGGAGCATTTAGGACTCTTTGGAGCTGCTAAAAAAGACTACAATGGAGGAATGGTTAAGAATGGTTCAATTTAATGATGAATAAATAAATGGTTCTATTTAATCAACGAACTAGGACGACATTTAATGAAATAAGTATTTTAAATTGATTTTGTTACCTGTTTCATTTTTATTTAATGCCTAGGATCGTCATTTTACAGTTCATGTAATGTTGTCAAGAAATGATTTTTGTGTTGTGTCTAATCCTCAGTGTCCGGCAGCGCGGCTCGGACATCCCATAAGTAGTCTACTCATGGATGGAGGGAAATTAACGCAACGTAGATCTAGAGTAGATCTAGTTGCTTAGAGTTCTGTAGTGGAACGCATGTCTCATTATCATCGGTGGCATTTCTACGGCTTTTCTGTGGTCGCAATTGTCTCCGCAAGCACCTTCACAGAATTAAACTGACTCATGAGTGATAACTAAGAAGAAATGGATGTGTCTCACCTTGCTTTCTGTTCTGCACTGCCTAAACAAACTTCATCTCATTTTCGAAACAGTGTCTACAAAAAGCCGCCAGCTTATTGAATTTCAGCCCTAATGTTTACCAGCGGCGCACGTTACCACTGAGCCACGAGTCGTGCAAGTAAATGGAAAAGAGTAGATTTTATCCTACACCTATTTTCAAATGTGAATATTGACAAGGAAAAACGTATTTGCCATACATATTCTTCAATCGTACTCATTCCATAAGATACGCAAATACGGGGGAGTTACACCTAACGTCCTCTCAATATGACTGCTCTCCTTTTTCAGCGATTTGGAGCCAAGTCTGACTTCTACCTACGGGTACTACATCACAACAAAAGTTGCCTCACCTTTCCTTCGATCTATGAGTTGATTACTTATGGAATGTACGTCTAGCACTGTAGGACACTGAGGTTTGGTTTGGTTTGGTTTGTCGCTCTAAGATAATTTTCTGTACACTTTTGGGCTAATTTTACACACAGGACCTACAGTTTAACGTGTGGATTTCTGAACTACAAATAAACATCCCTGCCACAGTCAGGGATTCGAATTTAAGCATGTGGTACCAAAGGCCACAGTGCTAGCCAATTGGCCACCAGGCCGCTGTAGGAACGTGCGGATTAGACACACCATCACCAATAACAACACATAGATAGGCTGGTTTGGGGTCGTTTTCCTGATTTCCGCCCATACGACACTAAAATGGAGAGCACTTAACCCCCCCAAAATCTCCTTACATCGACGCCGTTGGAATTTCGGAGTATGCATAAGAGGAATAATGAGATTCACCAATGGCAAAGCATCCAGAAAAATTGCATGAGATTTATTTATTTATATTCAAATCTAAAATATTCATTCAGCAATTTACGAAAAAAAAAAAGATGTCCTATACTATCCAAGAAAACAAATGGAGCCATATAAAAAAACGAAGTAGTGTAAATATTCCCGAAAGCAAACATGTTCTACGACTGTCTGAAATGTACTTCCACAAAAATTCCAATCTCTCCCATTTGTTGGCTGTGAATTTCTTTCGCAAGGAGATAAAAACACAGAGAAAAGGAGAAATGCTGTCAAATCTTTGTGGGTCGCAAATGATGGACACATTACTGACAAATCCTCTCTCTCCTATTTTTTCCTTGTGGTAGAGTGCGTCTCGACGGACGCAATGAGGGGACTTGGCAATACTTCTGTCCTCTGCGTCGACAAACAATTCGAAAGAACTACGAACGGAGAGAGCGACAACAATAAAGACAGTGAATAAAAACACTGCAGATAGCGAGGCAATTGAGGAAACTGAGGAAATATTTCGCTTCTACGAGATAAGTTGGGTTTCCATTTTGCCGAGAGAGGGAAATAAAATATGTGTTTACATTTCTGAAAGACATTATTTATTTAGTTTGTTGTTATACAAGACAGCTAATACTTTGTCGAAATGTTTGATTAAAATTTATAACAAATTAATATTAACCATTAAGATAACCAATTCAAACGTATTTTCTATCAAAAAAGCTCCAATCTAACTTTTTGAAAACCGATTCAGTAATTTAGACAAATACAACAAAATTTGTGAAATATATTCATCTGCCTTTCATGTTGAAATCGAGTCGGCCCCAGAATAGCTCCAAATGGAACTGGTTGACTTACAATGCAATATTGAATGAAAACATATATTTGAAACATCAGAATCAAATATAGATTTTTATAAAACTTACGTCACAAAAGAGAAATTTCTTAATTTGAGAAATCTGGCACAAAAAGATGTTAGTGCTTTTGGTTCAACTTACACCTACGAATCCTTTTTTTTCTAAAATAAAATTTATCCAACACAAAACACGTTCAAACATAACGGACGCTAACATGCAACACACATTTTCACACATTTTTTTACATCATTTTTGTCATGACGTTTTTATAAAATTAACTGTGAATTTCTCCGTTTTGGAATTAATAAATTGCACTGCAAAATAATGCTATGATACTATAATGTTTGCAAACAATGTTGTCACCAATAATAAAAAAATAATAACAGATAATAAACAACGATTTTTTTTTATTGTTGAAGAAAAATATTTCTAGTAAAAATAAGTATAATTCAATTTTTTATCACTTATAAGAAACAATAATATTTATGACTTAATAATAATAATAATAAAAACTATAAACGTATTGATACATGCCATCTAAAAAGATTAAAACAAAGCTGCTAGTGTCAACTTTAATGAATCTATATTAATTTCACGTTTTTCAGTATACAAATTTAACTATATTTAAATATTTTCAGAGCCATCTCTATCTTAAAATGCTGCCAAAAGCTGACTTGGCGATCACAACCTGACAAACAGTGCAACATCAGACACAACGCTATCGCGCCAGAACTCTTCATCAACAACAACCCAGAAGACTTGGAAAAAAGTCACGTTCGAGCCCTCGACGGTTTCAGTCACTCCAATTAACAAAGTGCAAAGAAAGAAGAAAAAGGCGTGTGACACCCAAGACAAAAAGATGGGCAACAAAATAATGAGGACGGTGAAAGATGATTCCGAAGACATCTCCCGCCTAATCCGGTAATGTAAAAACCATATATCTAATGGGCTTCGCAGACGTGTTTCTTTCGCTTGGCGCCCTTCGGCGCAAAGATTAACGAAGTCATTTGTCTAAGATTGGCGCGCTTTTCCCCATCGGAGGACCACTGGTTTGAGTCCTGTACTTGAAGAAAGGTGCATATTAACATACACAAGCATAAAGAATTCTGATTGAAAATTCTAGAAAACTTTCTAAAACTGACTGTTGAAGAACTCATTAATAGTTTTGGTTTGTCGTTATACGGTCATTTTGTGCACACGTTAGGCTAGTTAGAACAGGACCTACAGTTTAACGTGGATTCCGAACCAGTAAGAAATATTCATACCGCAAGGATTGAAACCTGAAGCCTGTGGTATCAAGGGTCAGAGGGCAAGCCAATTGGCCATCAGGCCCGCCTCACAAATAGGAGAGATTTGTAATAAGATGTTGGTGCCACACCCCATAGTAAGCAAGCAAATATTTAACGTTAGTCCTTATGGGGAATGATTGTGGGTAGCAAAAGCTACGAGACCTTTTAGCAAATGTTCTTTATTTAAGGAAGTACAGGTTGGTTTGTCGCTCTACGGTCATTCTTTGCACACTTTTAGCTAATTAGACTGTGACCTACAATTTAACGTGGATTCTGAACCAGTACGAAACATCCATGCCACCACCAGAATTCGAAGTTGAAGCCTGTGATACCAAACGCAAGAACGCTAGCCAATCAGCCATCAGGGCGTCTCAACCGATAGAAGAGTATAATACTGGAATTTGGAAAAACTGGATTTTTTTTAGGATATTAGTGTCATGCCCTACAGCAAGTACTTAATTATTTAACATTAGCTTTTTGGAGTAAGATTATGGGCAGGAAATGCTACAAGACATTTTCGCAAATTTTGACCTCTCTACTGTCATTTTTTGCACACTTTGGGCTAATTAGACAGAGGTCTAACGTTGATTCCAAACCACTAATAAACATACGTACCATCGCCAGTATTTGAATCTGAAGGCTGTGGAACCAACGGCCAGAGCAGTAGCCAATTGGTCATCAGGAGGTTTGGTTTGTCGCTCTACGATAATTTTTTGCACACTTTGAACTAATTAGACCGGAACCTACAGTTTAACCTGGATTCCGAACCACTAACAAACATCCATGTTGTTCTAATAAAACGTTTATCTACAATAAATCAAGCTCATACATCACAGTATCAAATTTTGGATAATGAATGATTATAAGATGTATATGATCCTCCATTGTTCTAAAGTCGATCATTATATAACTATGATCATATCACAAACCTGAAGCTTATGGTACCAAAGGCAAGAGTGCCAGTTAATTGGCCATCAGGTCGCTTCAAAGTGAAAGAGATATATTGAAAAGTATTGTTATAAGTTTAATATTTAAAGAAATTGTAATAAGAATACTAAAATAAATCCATCAATGGTATAAATAAAGTATATCTTTAATGAAATACATTCATTAATTACATTAAATCTTAAATCAAGACCAAAAAAATCCCATTTTAAATCACAATACAAATTTTCCACTAATATGTTTTTGTATTGTATCTTATAATCCAACTATGTTTTCACGAAATAAGAATATTCTCTATCTAATATTTTAATACAAACTACAAACGAAACTCATGGACAACATATCTAATGTTAACAAATACACGAATATCTCCAATTTAACGAATAAAATGTGTGCAAAGATTAATTTCGGGAATCGAGTAGAAAGAAGCGATTTCTAGAAGAAGATCGAAGTCTCTATTCGATTGCCACAAATAGGCGAGGGAATGCTTGTAGTATCTTTTTTTTCCCTATTAGCTCTGTAACACGAGACATTAATGAAAGTGGGCCTTCACTTATTAATTCCGATCAAAGCTCGTTGAAAGGATTTCCCTCAGGGCTCGTTATTCCCTCTTTTTCCCTTTTCAATTCCCTAAATTGACATTCGCTTTAGTCTTGTACTGAAAGATATTGCCACTGGAATATGAGACGAGACTTTGAGTAATTAAAAATTTTGATGGTTAATAAATAAATTGTTTTGAGGGGAAATTATTTTTAGTAGTAAAATATTATGCATGTGTACTTTCTGAGATGAGTTAAAATATATACGATAATAGAGGAAAATGTAAATAAAACTTTTATTCTCTGCATAATATTTAATCGTTTAGCATTATTAGGATATTATCCAAAATGTATGCATGCTATATATCAATAACACAATGATCATACATTATACTAAAGTTGATAGTATTTAGAATGTATGATCTTGATTTATTGGAAGTTTTGTTAAATTTTTGAAAGTTTTTTTATTTTATTTCTTTATGATATAAATTGGGAGCATAATGTTTGGAAGATCATGTTTATAATTTTTAATGTAAATATGATCAAGAGATTATTTGTAATTCATAATGTATAATAATCTATAAATATCCATAATGTTTGGAAGATCATGTTTATAACTTTTAATGTAAATATGAACCAGAGATTATGAATTACAGAAAAAAAAATAAATGAAAGAAATATTACTAGCAATGAATCTTATCCATCAATATCCATAATGTATAATAATCCATAAATATCCATAATGTATAATAATCAGTAAATATTCATACAGTATAATAAACATAAATATTCAAAATGTATAATCTATAAATATTCATAGTGTATAATAATCCACGAATATCCATAATGTATATTAATCCATGAATATCCATAATGTATAATAATCCATGAATATCCATAATGTATAATAATCCATGAATATATATATAATAATCCATAAATATTCATAATGTATAATAATCCATGAATATCCATAATGTAAAATAATCCACATATATTCATAATGTATAATAATCCATGAATATCCATATTGTAAAATAATCCACATATATTCATAATGTATAATAATCCATAATATTTGGAAGATCATTTTCGTAATTTTTAATGTTAATATGATTCTAAGATTATACTATAAATTATGAATAAAAATAAATAAAAGAACTATTACCAGCAATAAATCCAGTGATTTTGCAAGTACGTAGTGGCAACATCAAAGTCAAAGTATATATCTATGAACAACTTTATAAGATTTTTTTTCTATTTAATAAAAAAAGATAGCCACAGCAAAGAAAAATATTTATCAACCACAAGAGTTAAATCCTCCAAAAAAAGAGGATGTCCAGAAGTATTCAACAATAGAAAGAAAGAAAGAAAAAAAGGTGTACTCTGGTAGAATCCATATTTATGGCCATTTCACATAAAAGAGCATGGCTTTTAAAACGTATTGGAGTGAGGGAGGGGGAGGGAAAATAAATAAAGAAGGAAAACATATTTAGCTTCCACTGGCGGAAAAGCACAGATGACCTCTCCTCCTCTCCAGAAATTCCTTTGCTGGAAAAGAAGATTACCGGAATGCAGCGTCCAGAAATTTCTATCCAGTTTATCTTAACCTCAGATTTATTTAGTTAGCTTCATAGATATCTACTCGCAGGCGAATGGAATTGGTTTTCAATCCCGCGACTTCTACTCATCTTTTGGATTCCTTTTTTACTTTTTTACCTTTTTCTACTTTACACTTTTATTTTATTTTATTTCTCAGAAATCTGAAATCGAAATTCTGTTTCTTTCTATTTTTTTTTATTTTTATGTATTTATTTATTTACTTTTCATCTACCCCCGTGCTTGACTTCTTTGTATCCGGCAGTGGAGAAGAGCATGTCGATCAGAACGGACATTGACAGCAGCCTGACACTTCTCCAAATCCGGCAGAAATGTCGCCTGTCAGGCAACCACCGGATTTTTCGGTTCATCCCAAAGACATTTCTAGTATTTTTTTTTTTTTGGAGAAGAAGAGGTATATTTATACCTGAAGAAAACTTATCGTTGGGGGGGGGGGTAAAAAAAAGGGGTTGAAAATGCAATTTAAAACGAAAAAAAAAAAAAAAAAGAAGTAGAAAAGAAAAAAAAAAGAAATACGATCTGGTATTTCTATCGGTATTTTTTGAAGTGTCTTTTTATTTTTTTTATAATGCCGTATAGGAAGAAAATGCCAAGTGGTTTTTCAAAACTAATCAAGTGGAAGTTTTTTTGATTAAAATGCGAGAAGTAACAGGTATATATAAAAAAATTTCTAACAGAAAAGTCATGCATTGTAAAAAGTGCTCTTGGAAACTTTAATTCACTTTTCTAATTTATAAAGAGCGGGAATAAATAAAATTCTAAATGTTTGGGAAAACAAATAAGAAATAAAATATATAATTAATAAATTTCCATAATATTTGGGAGTTGCTTATAATTTTTATTGTAAATACGATCCTGAGATTATAAATTAAAAATAAAAATAAACAACAGAAATATTACTAGTAATAAATCTTATCCATAACGCATAATGTATAATAATTGATAGATATCCATAATGTTTGTTAGATCATGTCTGTAACTTTTAATGTAATTATGATCCGGAGATTATGAATTACAAATAAAATTAAATAAAAAAATTATTATCAGCAATAAACCTTATCCCTAATGTATAATAATCCGTAAATATCCATTATGTGTTGTAATCCATAAATATTCAAATTGTATAATAATCTAAATATTCATAATATATAATAATCCATAAATATCCATAATGTATAATAATCCATAAATATCCATAATGTATAATAATCCATAAATATATATAATTTTTGGAAGATCATGTTTACAATTTTAATGTAAATATGATCTGAGATTATAAGTTATGAAAAAAATAAATAAAAGAATTATTACTTGCAATACTAAAAATCCAGTGATTTTGTAGCAATGTAGTGGCAACATCAAAGTCAGTCAAAGTATATATGTATGAAGAACTTTACAAGATTTTTATACTATTTAATAAAAAATGATAGCCACAGCAAAGAAAAATATTTATCAACCACAAGATTAAATCCTCCAAAAAAGGAAGATGTCCAGAAATATTCAGCAAATAGAAAGAAAAGAAAGAAAAAGTACACTCTGGTAGAATCCATATTTATGGCCATTTCACATAAAAGAGCACGGCTTTTAAAACGTACTGGAGTGAGGGGGGGAGGGGGGGAAAATAAAATAAAGAAGGAAAACATATTTAGCTTCCACTGGTGGAAAAGCACATGACCCTCCTCTCCAGAAATTCTTTCCTGAAAAGGAGATTACCGGAATGCAAACGTCCAGAAATTTCTATCCAGTTTATCTCTAAACTCAGATTTATTTAGTTAGCTTCATAAGATATCTACTCGCAGGCGAATGGAATTGGTTTTCAATCCCGCGACTTCTACTCATTTTTGGGTTTTTTTTACTTTTTTAACCTTTTTTTTACTTACTTTTACACTTTTATTTTATTTCTACAGAAATCTGAAATCGAAATTCTGTTTCTTTTTTTCTATTTATTTATTTATTTTTCATGCTTGGCTTTTGCATCCGGCAGTGAGAAGAGCATGTCGGATCAGGGACGGACATTGACAGCAGCCTGACACTTCTCCGAATCCGGCAGAAATGTGTCGCCCGTCGGGCAACGTGCCGGATTTTCGGTTCCTCCCAAGCCATGTCACTCATTTTTTTTTTTTGGAGAAGAAGAGGTATATTTATACCTGAAGAAAACTTACCGTTTGGGTGTGAAGGTGGAATAAAAAAAGGGGTTGAAAATGCAATTTAAACCGAAAAGAAGAAGAAGAAAAAAGAAATATGATCTGGTATTTCTATCGGTATTTTTGGAGTGCCTTTTTATTTTTTTTTATAATGCCGTATAGGAAGAAAAAAAGACGAGTGGTTTTTCAAAAC
>BPLQ01015440.1:0-16243 GCA_021605075.1 Caerostris darwini
TTAGAGCTATCTGGATTCGGCAGTTACGTTGCTAAACAGACTAGTGTATTTAAATCAATTGATTACGACTATAGAATGTTTGATGAAATTGATAGTTTCTTGCAATTAAATGCAACTCAAAACAACGGCTTAAGTCAATCACTTAACTATGTTGATGAGATTGGATCTTTTACGGCAAACAGCGCTTCTCAAAGCCTGTCCTCACCGATAAATTATGTTTGCAATTTCATTAAAATGCATATTATGTCTAATTTAATGGTATCAGTTCATCGGATAGTTGTTGGTAATGAAAAGAATTTGAGTAAGAAAGCTGTTCTTAAAATACCGGACCCTTCTGAATTAAAAAATGACATGTATCAAAACCGACATGAAAAAATCACCCTACAAGAACCAATAGAAAAGATTTCGAATTTCTTGTCTTTTGAAAGAAATAAAGTGATTGATAACTATGATAAGGACAAGCAACACTTTGCTGTCATTTCTGGAACGAGTTATGAAGGACAAGGAAAGAACCTGAATCCATTTCTACTTGGTGGAAAGCTAGACTCACAGAACAGTCAGCTCATTCAAATTCCAGATGTGAATTATTCATTACTGTTTGCTGATTTAATCACAAGGTCCATAACAGGAAACAAATATAAATCTGCAGTCGACGAATCCCTGTTGTCACCCCATGAGGTGGTACTGAAGAGAATCAATGATGGCGTAGTACAAAATGAAAGCGATGTGAAAAGATATTTGATGAGTTTTTCGACTGAAAAGGATGATGGTAAAAAAATGTCTTGGTCTAGTCTAGCAAAGAGTTATGTGAAATCTACATTTGAATTTCTTGGTTTGGTTAAAAATGAAGGATTGGAGGATTATGTTCAGGACATCAGAAATTTATTCAATTATTAAATTTTATTTTCAATAAAAGAATGGAAAAAACATTTTATCTTGGATGTAACTAAAATCAAATTTGTAATAATTTCATGAAATTTATACAATTTAGAGATATATTCCACAAATAAAAACATTGCAATATCCAGTTTTTTTTTCTGTCGCAGTCATGTGGTTGGCGACTTATAACTGTCGCCAAGGGTAAAATGTACTAAACAAGGTAAAATGCTAAATTAGTTGCTTCTTTATGCTAAAATTAGTTACTTCTTTGTAAGCATTTTCCAAGTTCTTTATTGTTATAGGTTGTTAATGAATTTCCTATTCAAACTTCAACAAAGTATTTCGTTCTTGTACATGTTATACAAGTTCAATTATATCAATATCAAGTTCAATATTATGTTCAATTATTAAATTTCTTTTTCAATAAAAAATAGGCAAAACATTTTATGATAGATGTAATTAAAAGTTTATGTGTAATAATTTCATGAAATTTATACAATTTAGAGATTATCCAAATAAAAAAAACATTGTAATATCCAACTTTCTTTTGTCAGAATCATCTGATAGGTGACTTGTTATTTTCGCCAGTTGAAAAATGTACTAAGCAAGCTTAAAAGGCATTTTGTGCCAAAAATTATTGGCTTCTTTATAAAGATTTTTTAAGTACTGTACTGTTAAAATTGAATATTAAAACTTTAAAAAAGTGTTTCGTTCTTGTAAAAGTTATTATTTTCATAATTAAAAAATAATTAATATATTTTGTATTTAAAGATGTTTAAATAATTATTAATTTATAAAAAAAAAATAATTAAGATGAATTATAAATAAATTGTTATAATTTTTTTGTGATTGCATGTTTAATTATTTGCAATGTGTTTTATATCTATGATGATGAAAATATTATTAATTTTTTAAATAGGAGTTGTTATATAACTTAGAAATAAAAAGAATCCAATCAATTGTAGCCATATTTGTATGCATGATTATTGAATGTATCTTAATAAAAGTAAATTTAAACTATGTTTTATAATTTTATTTAAATTAAATTAACAACACGACAGAAATTTAAATTGCATCCTATTTCTAAGTGAAATTCAATGTAACCGATATTAAATTAAATTTTTCTTTTATTTTTTTTTATATTTTAAAATGCTGAATATTGCGAAAACTCTGGAAGAAAAATCAAGCAGTTAAAAAAAATTATTGTAATAGTAAAATAGTTCACAATTATGAAATGAGTAAACACTCACATTTTTGTGTGTTCCGTAATAGTCTGCTTCAAATGTTTAGCTCGGGGGTGTTCAAATAGCGGCCAAATATTTTTTTATGATTTCGTTTTTTTTTTATTTGATTTATATTTATATATTTTTATATTTCATTTTTAGTGTTATATATTTCTTTACAATGTGCGTTTAGTATCATTATTATTATATTATCTAGGTTTACATGTAAGAATAATAGTGAACACAATAACTATAACTCATTATGTTTTAATTTTACACTCCAAAATAAATCTAATATGGAGATATATAATTTTATACGCGGCCCGCGGAGTTAGGATGCATTTCCAAAGTTACCCGCAGGATAATTTTTTGTACATTCCACAAACGCTGCCAAGAATTATTTTGTATTATTGTTGTATAAATTTTAATTGAACAGTCATTAAAAAATACATTCTGCCTATTTTAATAAGGAATTATAAATATTATCAGATTACTATGATTATTACTATTTTTATATTATATTATTATTATTATATCACTATCTCATTATTTACACTATTTAAGATATTTTTATATTACTGTCATTTTCTTTCTTTTTTTGTGAATTTAAATAAAATATGTATTTATAAAAGTAGACTTACGGATTTCAATGTGATTAAAATGAATACATTGGATTCGCCAAAAAATTATATTGATAATAAATTTTTATTATTGTTATGTAGTTTTTAATTCAGCAGTCGTCATTACAAAAATCTATGCTATCTATTTTGAAATGAAGATAATTTGGGTTGGTCACCCCTGGTTTAGATCATTTTTTTTTTTTTTACCAATTAGTAGCAAACTCCAGAAAGGACAGCATATTGATATTAATAAAATTTGCACTAAGATAAAAATAAAATTAATCTCAATTCATATCCGGACAAATTGTTTATTAAAAAATATATAATTTTGAGAAATGAAACAAATACACTTTAAAAATTAAACTCCTCCTCCCAAATCATATCTTAAAACTTAAATATTTTTTAACTTTTTACACAAAACTTTCAAATCATATATGTGATACGATTTGTTTGATTAATAATATTTTTTTTTTTTACTTTTGGATTAAAAATAGATTCTAATTTAGCTACTGCTATATTTCAATGTTATCAACCAAATACAACTAATAATAAAATGTTTTGAGTTTAAAAAAAACTGCTTCCGTTTTTTTTTTAATGTAAAATTAAACTAATGAAACATAGAAATTCTCTGATACTTGATTATGGGTGTGATAAATGAGCTAAAGAGGTGCGATAATTCTTTTTTAACTTTTTTGTTGTTGTAAAATATATATATATATATTTTTTACATAAGTTTCAGTTAAAAATTTGAGAATTAAATTAATTTAAAATTCAAAGATTTAAAGCTGTATTTTATTATATCATAAGAGAAGAAAACCATAGATTGTAAACGAATTTACTAAGAGCATCAAAATATACATGTTTCCCGACAGATGACCAAATATTATCAAATTATATACAAGATTTAAACTGCGTCCTATTTCAGCACATTACAAACAATTAACAAATGATAGAAAATTAAAAAAAAAAAGCAATTATTAAACATTAAACTTAAACAATTATTTGGTTATATTCTTGTAAGTTCCATCCGAATTAAATTATTCAATATTAAACAAATAATACCACATCGTATTGTTTCTATTTGGATATTACAATTGCCGGCATTGAATTCTCAATTCATTAAGGCTATAGTGAAATGTATCCGAATCATTCGGAAAAAAATTAAATTCAGCTAAAAAAAATCCAGACTTTGATAAAATACTGATAGAAAACTTTTCAAATCATATCAAGTGAGAGAAATCCTTGTTTCGCCTGTCACGCAGTTTTATCTTAGTCATTCTTCACTAGAATGGTAGAATTTAGCAAAATCAGCGTTACACAAGAAGCCTGTTCTTAGCCTGTTCTTTTTCTTAATTCCGACATAGGCCATATTTGTGATCCAGTAATAATGTTTGCAGTTAATATACATTAATACATTAAATATTAATTTTTTTAATTAATTTAAAATATTAAAATTAATTTTTAAAAAGGTAATTTAATTTTTCACTATTATTTACAAAATTAAATATATTTAATACTAGAAGACCCGGCCACGCGTTGCTGTGGCTTTCTTGTATTTCGTTCAATTATTAGATACTATAATTGGTATTGTTAAGGAAGTGATTGGTAAAGAATGATGAAAAGATCAAATTAAGCTTCAACGAATAGAAAATGTTTCATTTTTATTAATTTAATGAATGAGGTAGATAATGTTGATTTTTAAGTTGTTTTTATGTTGTTTTTATAATTATTTTACGTAATTTAATTTTTAATAATCATTACTTTCATTTAACTAAGAACTAAGCGATGAACAATATTTCTTGTTAGTCTGTCTTTCGTCAAAATAAATAAATTCAATGGTTTTCGAACACGTGAGCATGCAACATACAGCTGCCCATGGGAGAAATACGGATTCTGAGGTTAGATTTTTTTGGCGGTCTTTTACTGAAAATGATAATTGAAAAAATACTATACAATTAAAATAAAATCGGGATATAATAAGAAAAGACTTTAAAAAAAATTCACAATAAAATACAAATGCAAACGATCGTTTAAGGTACACGAACACCTTCGAAGGAATTTTTTTGAAATTTATCTTTGTACACATTTTTGGATTGAATGTATCTAAAAACTAATGATTTCACATAAAAAAAATTACATTATTATTTTTTTTTTTTTAATTTTTATAAGCTAAAATAAGGGTAAAAATGGCCAAAAATTGATACTGTTACAAAACCTGAAATCAAATCAATATTTTTTAAATTTCTAAGTTTGTATTTGTTTGTATTAACATTTTACAGTGATTAGTCCTCTGGTAAATTTATATCTTTATTATTTATTATTTTGTGCTAGTTTAAATGCTGTCGACACAAAATTCTTCCAAAATTTGCATGCAATTCCAAGTTTAACAATTAAAATAAAAAATATTTATGCACTATAATCATTTCAGAAGTCTATTCCCTGTAAATATTTATGAAAAATATAAATACAAAGTTTTGTAGCGTTTGGATCAAAATTACTTGTGTTATGGTGTTTCACATGAAAACAAAGAGCATAAAAATTCATTCTGGGAAAAAGCTAAAAACAACTTTTAATTAGATATATTACTTTTAAAAATGTTGTAAATATATTAAAATGCCATTGAATTATCAAGTTCATATTCTTATTTATTAAAAAATATAGTTTTATTTTTCCTTAAAGCTGTAAATATTTTCTGAGCTTTGTTTTGAAAAAGTTAAAATTTGCTCGACAAAATGTTTTTTTACAATTTCCTGCTGTCTGCAAAGGCTTTTTAATATGAAATGACCTGAATTTAAAATATTTAGCCTCTTTGCAAGTGTTTTGATTAAATATATTCAAAACCTTTGAATTTCCCATAAGAATATCAACTTTAACTATTTTTTATACAATTTATTCTTTAAAATATGGATAAACATTGCAAAAATGTGATATTGTTGCAAAACTTGATAATTCAAAAATAAATAAAACATGAATAGTTTTTTCCTTTGCAAGTATTTTTATGCTGGGAATATCCTTATGTAGGTAATATACTGTTTTCAAATTTATATCTTAATTATTTATACATTTTTGTATGCTTAAAGTTTGTCGACACAAACTTTTTTTTTAAATTTACAAAAATTCTTAGTTTAAAAACTGAAATAAAAATAATTTATGAATTTAGGTTAATTTCCATGTGCTATTCCTTTCATACATTTAAAAAAAACTTTTACATTAAGTTTCAAAGAATTTAGAATAGAAATATTAGTATTATTGTGTTTTGAATGAATACAAAATGCATAAAAATTCAAATAAGCAATAATTAAAACCAACTTTTAAATGTAAATAAAAACAAATGTACTTAAAAATGTTATTGAGCTTTAAATTCTCCTTTATTAATATAAACACTTATTTATTTGTTTTCTTTAAATAACTTTCAACTTAAAAGTACCATTTATCAATTTTTCTTCGACAATATTCAAATCACTCAAATTTATAACTCAAATTCTTTGTTTTTCAAATAACAAAAGTTTAAAAAAAAAAATGTCCTTGATTTTCAACTTGCAACTATTATAATACCTTTTATAAAATTTTAATGTTATCATTATATCAAATAAATGCAGAGTTTACTTCATTTTCACACTTTTCAAAAAATCCTTAAAATTCATCACATTTCTTTAAAATTATATTGTCTATATTATATTATCTTGCACATCACATTTCATTTTAGAATTCTTAATCAAATAAAATACATGTTGACAAACTTTAAGCATAGAAAAGTTCAATGTTTTGATTCACAACTTTTCATTCCATATATTTTATTCCAATTCAAATTCAAACTTAGAAGATAAAAAAAATATTGATAATCAAATCAGGTAATACTTACATACATTTGATTTATTTCGCATAGAAATAATATAAATTTCATACAATATAATTTTCACAAAATTTAAAGTAGTACATAAAACAATAATATTCAGAACATGAGAATTTTACGGTTATGTAGTACAGGCATCGAGACACGGCGCCATCTAAAAATAGTCATTATATTGTTCGAAAAATGAAGCTACGAATTCCTCTAATTGCAGTATTGCAACCCTAAAGGAATTGGCGGAAAATTAGCGAAAATTCAGGGTTCCAAGATTGGCGCCTTCCTCAATGCTAGATTTTAACCGATTTTGCATTTAAATACAAAAAAAATCTGAATAAAAACTATCCTATTTCTCAAGTTGGAACAAAACACACATTTAAAAAAAAAAAAGTTAAAATCGGATGGTTAGTTTCGGAGTTCATCGCGAACAAACATCGTGACACGGGAATTATATATAATAGATTAAAATTAACAAAAACTAAATTTTTGTATTGCTATTATTTAAAAATGAATTAAAAGTATAAAACGGAAATATAATCATTTAAGCTAAAGTTTTAAAAAGAGTAACCTTATTATTAATACTAGAAATTTAAAATTTCTTTAAAAAATTTGAATTTATTTTGGTTTAAATAGCTTGTGCTTTCTTGTTTAAAATGCGTTATAATAAATGTTCAAAAATGAAAACTAATATGAATAAAACATGTCTTGATAAAATCATATTTTTACTTATAATTAAATTAAAATTATATTTTAATTATATTTACATGTAGCCAACCCAAAAATTTTAAATATATTATCAAATATTAAACAAAAAAATATAATTAAATAAGTTAAATAAACAATAACAACTAACAATTAAATATTAAATTTTAAAAAAATATATCAAAGGAACTATGAGATTATTAAATAATTAATTGAAAAATATCGTCTTCTTCAAGCAGTTATTAAAAAAATTAATACTAACAAAGTATTAAAATTCTTTTCTTAAATTTATTATTTATTCGATTTTCTTTAATTTTCAGGACATCTGTTAATCCTAACGAATTATAAAATTCTTTATTTATTTGTTTTTATTTATTTATTATTTTTTTTTTTAAATAAAAAAATATATATATTCCAATCCTGAATTTAATTTTGAGCCATGCTGCCATCTAGAATACTGTACTGGAACTATCTCGAACCTTCTCGCTCACTGGTGGAAATTCTAGTGCAAAAGGAGCCAGCCCAAATGATCTTGCGGGCCACTTTGGAAATACATCATATCTCCACGCTTTATTGCATTTCTTTTCTATTGCGCTATCTATTTTCATACTTGTACTTAATGTCTGCAATAGTTCTAAGATCGTTATTTGATGGCTGTCTTCCATTGGTGGCCAATTCCCAACCAAATTTGGGAATTTTATTCCCGTTGACCAAATTTGCTGAATATTCTGAATGGGCTGGAGAATGAAATGGACCAAAGAGTCAGCCAGGTCATTCGTCGACTGCCAGCCACATTGCTGAAACCATATGATTTAAGGCCGAAAACGAAAGCCCTCTACGAACCAAAAACCAAAGTCCAAATAAATAATAAAGAACATAAATTCAAAGTACATCTGGACACTACCAACTATCAACCAGATGAAATCAACGTGAAGGTGTTCAATGACAGACTTGCCATTTATGCCAAACATAAGGCCAAAAGCGACAGCGTGTACGAGTACCATGAGAGGATCAGATCTTTCGACTTACCTGAAGGTATGGATCCAAAGTCTGTGACTTACAGAGTTCCAATGGTCAATTCACCATCGAAGCCCCTGTGAAGCCTGAAAATAAGTCATCAACCAAAATAATCGTTCCTGTTTAAATATCCAAAGAATCACAGCCGAAAGAAAATTCTGAAAACAAGAACTCTTAGAAAAGAGAAAATATTTTATGTATAATGATGTAAATATATTTAAAATTCTAGTCGTTCAAAAACATCAGTCCTACCATGCTATGTTGAACTTCGCATTTTTGAGTAAATCGTTAAGTTATGAAAGGGCCACTTGTTAAGCATATTTTTCATATGTAAATATATATTTCATTTTTTAATAAATCTATTTATTTTAATTGTTGTGGGTTTTTTTTATTCTTTTTAATGAAAATTATCTTTAATTATATTTGGTGTTGTCGATATTTTACTTATTTTATATATTTCATATAATAATCATTTTAAATTTAGTATATACTTTAAATACATTTTTCATTTAAAATAAGTTTTAAATGTAATGTTATATTTCAAGCATAATTAAGAATTAATTTTAATTTTTTTTTTAAATATTTTTAAAGAAAGAGATATAATTTTTGAGTTTTTATTCTAAATTAATTGAAAATAGTGCATTGAAAGAAAAAAATGAAAGATAATACTCATCATATTAACTGGGGTAGATATGGCGGATGTTCAATGATATTTTGTAACAATTTGATTTTCTCCATGAATTAAAAAAAAAATAAATAAATAAAAAAAAACCTAAATGTTATGAAGAAAACATAGGTTTAATATTTCTATACGTAAAATAAGTGACATAATTAATAACAAAAAGAAAAGAAACATCTAAGTTGACATTTGATAGGGAAAATAATATAAAATATGTATATTCAAGAGAGGTATGTACAACTTTTATTACATCGAAAGGAAAGAGTTAAATATTAAATCTCTAAGAAACCACCTTAAAATATTTTAAAGAAACGTATACTATTTTTAAGTTGTTTTTTTTAATTAGTTAACATTCCGATATTTATAGAAAATATGAAAAAAATGAAAGATGTTACACACCATATTAATTGAAGTAGATATGGAGGGTGTTCGGGAATATTTTGTAATTATTTTACTTTATCCATGAATTAAAATAAAAGAAAACCCTGAATGACACATAGAAAAAGATGTTTAAAACACAGATTTAATATGTTTTAATGTTAAAATTTTAATGTTTTCTTTTTAAGCCACATATTGCCGCTTTAACGCCAAAATATATCATTACCTTGCCAAAATTTTATTCCAAAATTGCTTTTGTGCCAAATTTAATCGCTTTATCGCCAAATTATTATGCGGAATGTTTTGCTAATTCACATAAAAGTATCATTTAGACAAAGATAATAATCACTGATATCATAAAATTACGCAAAATTACTCGTTAATACGCCATTTTTTTTTTTATTATGTCAAAAACTATTTCATATTTTTTACGATGCCAAATTCGAATAGTGAAACAAAATTAATTAAAAAGGAAAACAAAGAATAACTTACATTTTATTCTGATGAATCCTTTGTTGGAGGATACCATATCTATTCTTATCAAATGAATGAAGAAAACAAAAAGAACAACATCAGAAAACCACAGAAAAAATTAATTCGTTCTAATGGTCTTTTGGTCTTTTTCTTTTGTAAACTAACGTTCCAAATTAAAAAGTTACATTTTTCCGCGCCAATTCAAATAACGGTTGCCACAAAACTTTAACTATGTCAAAAGCCTCAACATTCGATCGAAGTTTTCGCCGTGAACTAACGTTCTAAAAATAAAAAATAATATTTTTTCGCGTAAATTCAAATAATTTCACGTTGTTATAAAACCTTAATTATTTCAACAACATTAAAAGAAAATTATTATTTGATAATCAAATATATGTTATTAATAAAATAAAAAATCGTTTTTCTTGTTTGTTTCGTATTTTCATGAATGGCAACATCATAAAAAATTTTATATTCTCTGTATCATAGACTGTACACATGCTTTATGAGAACATTCTTGGAATAATCAATAATTCATCGGAATAAATATTTAAAAGGAAATACATTTATGTTCTATATTTACTATAACTAAAAAATTCTGCAAATAACTATCAAAGTAGAAGTAAATAGCCATTATATTGTTCGGAAAATAATTCTTCTAGAGCATTGTAACCCTAAAGAAATTGGTGGAATATTGGCGAAATATTCCGGGTTGCAAGATTGGCGACTTCCTCAAGTATACAGTATTCTAGATTTTAACAGTTACTGGTAAGAAAATGAACTATTTCTTTTGAAAATCGTTATATGATAGTAAATCGTCTTCACTTTTCGCGCCAATAGCGTAGAATAGTACTTGTAAACAATAAATATGTGTGCCAAAACTCGCCAAGCTATCATCGCAACAACAAAATAAAAAACACGTGAAAAGTACACTTGAAAAACTTGTAATTATTATTGCTTTCTATTACTACGCTTTCCAATACTTATTATATTGTTCTGTTTTAAACAAATTCAGAATAATGCTGCCATATTGACTTGAAAAATAAACACATTCTTTGTTTGTGGGGATCCATGGTTCTGAGGTGTTTTATTTCCTATGAAAATTATCAATTGTTAATATTTAAAATTTAAAATTTTATAATATCAGAAGAAAAATTAGATAAAAAGATTCCCTAAATTATTATAAACCTTTATTTTCTCTTTCAAAATTACTTTGCATCTGGTATGTCTGACTACCGCTCTTGACATGAAATCGATTCTACCGCTCTCAAACTGGATGTTTACCTTTAATCCGAATATCTAGTAGTAGGGATTCGATCCCGAAACCTGTGGCACAGAGCGGCAGTCACACGGCCATCAGGCCCCAATTCTCAAATAGTAGATCTAAATATAACTTTTAGCAAGCACCCAAAACACATTCTTCATTGGAAATATCATTTTCTTCATTCTACAAAATAAACAACTTTGATTCACCAAATTGTGATTTCATTATAAAAATATGAATTTTAATAAATTTCAGAGTTTTTTTGTGGTTGTTAGTAAACGATAAAATAATAAAAATAAATAAAAAATCTGCTTTTTTTTTATCGAATGTTCCTTCTTATCAAAAATCTACTTTTCCAAAAGTTACCTGTCTAATTATTTTTAATTCTTCACACACGACAATGAAATCAAATATTCAATTATTATTTTAATAAGAAATAAATAATACGAACTGTAAATAATTTGCAACATTGTTTTTCATTTGGATCAATCAATATTTTTGTAACTGCCGCAATAACAGCAACAACGCCTCTGTGTGTTACAATTATCTATTTTTTACTTTCACAATCGAGTCCAAAATACAATCAGAATCGAGTCCAAAATGAAGTAGTTTGTTTATTTGACTGTTTGTAAAAGGAGAAACTCTTATTCGGATATTTTCTAATGTAATCAGGTTAGTTTATTACTATTACTATTACTATCTCTAATATGCAAATAAAAAAAATGTTCGTCGTTTTTAGGTATATGGAAAAATTGAAATTATTAGAATATTTTATCTTTACGCACATGTTTTGATTGAATATATCTATAAACTTAAAATTTGACATCAGAAATTAATTACATTTTTTTAATTTTATAGCTTAAAAAAGTGATAAAAATCGTCACAAATTAATACTGTTATAAAACATGATAACTTAAAAATTAATTAATATTTTTCTTTAATTTCTAAATTTATATATGTTTGTTATTACATTCTACAGAGAATAGACCGCTCACAAATTGATGTTTTGATTATTTACGTTTTGGTACTGGTTGTCGTCACAATATTATAAAAAGTACAGTAAGCTTCAATTTCAAAATTTCAGTTTCAGTTTCAAAATTAAAAAAAAAAATACGCAGAAAAGTTTATTTCCAATGACTATTACCTGTATACATATATAAAAAAAAATTTGATCACATTTTAAAACATTTGGATCAGCAGCATTTGTGTTCTGGCTTTAAAAAAAAATTGATTTGATGCATTTTGATTCTGCGCAAATAACAAAATGCATAAAAATTCCTTTTTGGAATAAGCTTTAAACATTATCTATCTAGAAATATTTCGTTGAAAAAAATGTACAATTTGCGCTGCTTGCTTGCAGGAGTACTGAGATTCAAATTCACTGGCAGCATTGTTGTAGTCACTGTTATCAGAAATGAGGAGACACGATTGTGATAATATGTGTAAAAGCGTATCACACAGTTAGGTAAGTAATCCTCTGGTCTTTCTACTATATGCAAATGCTGCACAGTTTTCCCTAGACAGTCATATTGGTTCTAAAAACTATAGAAAAAAAATTATGTTTGGTAGTTATGTTCTTGTGGTCCTGATGGCCGGGTGACTAGCCCCCTCTGGCGTTCTGAGCCACAGGTTTCGAGTTCGAATCCCAGCGATGCCATGGATGTTTACAGTGGTTTGGAATCCACTTTTAACTATAGGTCCCAGTCTAATATGACTGTTGCGCGTAGGTCTGACAACCCTACCTCGTAAAAAGAAAACATCTCCTGTCTCGAAATCTATCAGTACGCAGACGGCCGTGGCTCACCATGCGGTTGTTGCACCAGTGAAGAAGTTATGTTCTTAGGTAACCAGCAAATTAATCGAATGACATTTATACAATTTATTATTAATTTTTAATACAATTGTTTTGACTTTTTTAATCCATTTTTTTTTAAAATAGCAGGTTAACATGAAACAAATGGCATCATAATAACATTCAATCGCATAAGCTTATGATGATTCATAATAATAATAATAAGTTCATAATTATTATTCAGCTTTATAAGCAAGCTTTCACAAGTAGCATTTCAAACATCTCAAAGCTATCCTTAAGATTGCTTCATAGAAGTGAGATTTTTAAAATCAGGCTCAAATTTAAATAGGTATCATCTCAAATCGGAAGCAGAATCAGACTTATTTTGATATTAATTCTTAATACAGTGAGTGTAAAAAGTATTCGTACAGTACGACAATTGATTTAAAAGAGATCCGTTCATAAAAATTATAAACATACGGGACGTTCTTGATAAAGATATTAGATGCAGACATATTTCTAATAAAAATGATTTGGAATCAGCTCTTAATCAAGAATGGGACGCCATATCTAGCTCAATAACAGCAAAATTGGTGAAATCGATGCCAAAGAGACTCAAAGCAGTTATTCGAGCTAAAGGATATCCTACAAGGTATTAGCTGAAATATTATGATTGTATTGGCCAATATATGCCTGATGTACGAATACTTTTTACACCACAAGATGTTGGATTGTTTCAGTTTTGTAAGTATTTATTCATGTATAAAATTATTTGTGTCAATTTCACATGAAACTAGTGAAAATATGTTCTATTATATATTTATAATTAATTAAAATGGAATTTATGTTTATAATTTTTATGAACGGACCTCTTTTCAATCAATTGTCGTACTGTACGAATACTTTTTACACTCACTGTATTTGATTCATCCAATACTTTATTGCAATCTAGAAATCTTTTGATTGATGCCTTGCATTTAGTTATCTCTGATTTTTAAAAAAAAATATAGTATAAAAATTTGTTAAAGCTTCATAGTTCAAATCCTTATGTACTATTTTTGATGTTGCATATATACACCAATTGTCGTACTGTACGAATACTTTTTACACTCACTGTATGCTCATAAGAAGAGAACGACTCATTCGATAAGCTCTGTATTAGTGAAAGTCAACAACTATTTTATTGCTTTGCAATTAAGTTTTTGGTGCTCTTCTTTCACTACTATCCATAAATTAATGAGTATTTTTTTAAATCAGACTGTACAAAAAAAAAAAAATAACTCTACTATCAGCATTTCTTTTTCAGAAACTGATAATTTTACGACTTATTGAAAGAATATTTCATCGAATGGATTTGAAATCCTGGAGAAATTAATCTCTACTATTTCGCTTCAGGAAATGCAGATCTGATATTGAAGTCCTTTTAAGTGAGTTATTATACTGTTTTTTTTTTTATTTATTTCCACAATTTCCGATAAGAAACAATTGTCTTTTTCGATAAGAAAAAACAGACGCCTTATCCGCACAGCATGAAGTCCTTCCAAGTGCATTTCGAGTGCATTTTCTCCAAGAGTTTGCCTACCTCTCAGGGTGGGTCGCCGTGGGAGGTTTCAGGAAGACCCGGAAATCTGCTTAACTCCTCCGAATTGGCCTTCTGAAGAGGACCAACTGGCTTTTTTCTTAGAAGATTGTGGTCATACGGTAGACCGCTTAAAGAGGAGCCACTTTAGAAGGCATCATAACTACGTGGACTGCATAAAAAATTATATATCCCCATGTTAGAATTAAACTCACCATTGACATTTTTTTAAAGGGAAAAATGGAAACATAATGAGTTATTATTATTATGCTTAATATTATTCTTACATGTAAACACAGACAATATAATAATAATGATACTAAACGCACTTTTTAACTATATATATAACACTAAAACTGAAATATAAAATATATATAAACATAAATGAAATAGGAAAAATAAAATCATTAAAAAATATTCATTTTACTAGTGCGATAGTTGTTTCTCCACTCTTTCACTTAGCTTTTGCAAATCGATCCCAATTTGGGTATTTGCACATCGTAATGGGTGCTGCAATCGTAATTGTAATTGGTGTTTATCGTAATTGGTTTATTATCGTTATTGGTGTTGCATAGTAATGGTGTTTATAATTTAATTATTCTGCGAACTCATAACTGTAATGTCATAAATAAAACAGGCAATATCTGTCCTATATTCGCAAGAATATTATTTTAAAGTCAATGTTAATTTTTACTCGTAATTTCGACAATTAATATTTGAATATATGGATGCACACATAATGTATTCTTTTATACATTGGTTTTCACTACTTTCGCTGTTATAAAATAAATATATTTTGTAAAAGTGTGAAAAATCTCACGGGCCGCAAAAATGTTTAAGTTGGGCCGCATGTGGCCCGCGGGCTGCGGGTTATATATATATACCAGGTATATATATATCCGTCATATGCGAGTGCATGTGGCGGGGCTGTGTTCCCCTAGGACAAGGGCCAGGTTAGATATATCGGATAGTTCATCGTCATTTACTGTACTGTGACAAAACTTTCATAGCCTTTGCCGATTATATTCACCAATAACTTGATCCTAATGGACTTATGTATTAATCCTACGTAGTGCTTATTGTAAAAGAAACAGGATGAAAAAAATTGAGTGGAGGTAAGATTTGTCCAATGAGATCGAGACAAATTTCAGCTTTGTTAAAGATATTTCTGATGGAAAATGTTAAATAGCAACAGTCACAACTAGTTCCATGAAGAAGAAGACAATGCACTTGAAGAATAACCGTTGATCACAAGAAAGCTGGTGAAAAGTTGTTTGTCGTGATGCTTGTTGAACGCCGCGATGAATATGAAGAGATTATTTGTGTTTCATAAAAAATTTCTTAATGCAGATATAAATTTACATATCATTTACCGATACTGCTGTCTAATGATGGTACAGATTTCAAACGTGTTTGGGTCATCTGTTCAAAATAGGCGGCACAATTTTGTAATTATATTAAATAAATTATGAGCACAGGATTCGAATCGACTGTGCTCCACAATTCATACCATTATGACCCACAGAACTCATATATATATTTCGTATCTTCAAATTTAAAAAAAAAAATTTTTTTTTGAATATTTATCATCTTTTCAACTCTTTTTTATATCTGTTTTGTGTTACGATGTTAATATGTGCTATCATCTTTTAGGATTTCTTGTGCCATTTGAGAAAGCTCCATCTACGAGCTTCGTCACTATGGAAATTTTCACTCATCACACCATCCTGATGGCCTAAACTTGCCTTATCCCATTATCGCCATGAAGAAAAGGGGGCCCTATCGACAC
>BPLQ01015444.1:0-50447 GCA_021605075.1 Caerostris darwini
TTTTTTTTTGATAAAGTAAATAATATTTGCGTATGGAACTAAAGAGCCGCAGCTTCACATCCAAAGTGCTGCATGTGGCTCGCGAGCCGCAGGTTGCCGACCCCTGGTCTAGGACAATTGAAGATTGTTAAGAACGGCCCGAGATATTCGTATCTCGGAAGATTACGTATTTCATCATTCGGAATATATTCAAGACTTGCATAAAAATTGCTGGCAAGCTTGAACATAAAATTTTGAATAGAGGGGACTGTGACGAATGTCATCATTTCTAAAGTACCATGGAGATCCTTGTAAGCAGTTTATTTTCTAATCTATTAATATAACTAATGTGGTACCTTGCAGCAGAACCCCAAACCGGGCAAGCATAAGTAATAATGGGCCGCATATAGTACATGTAAATTAAGAGTTTATTTTCAAGTGAGAGGGGTGAGTTTTTGTTAATAAAAGGGTACAGCATGCGTAAGCAAATATTATATTTAGTTTTAATGTGGTTAATATGTTCAGCATAGGTTAATTTACTATCAAGATAAACTCCCAGAATATGTGAAATATTGGTGTAGAGAGATTTACTTTTTAAGTCGTATCCAGATAAGAAACATTTGGTCAGCTGTATCTAACGTTGAAATTTGAACTCGAAAAACAGGTTCCGTTATCTTCCCTTGCGAGACAGCTTTCAGTCATCATTCGGAATGTCATAAATCCTTCACAGCTTGGCCAAAATACAACACCAGGTCAACCGGTACTTCTGTTCCCTCAAAAGCTAGCAAACGAAACTCCATGTGTTCGAATTTTCTTCTAAACTGCAAAAAACCGGCTTGATGTGTGACGCTCAAAACTCTTTCGCGTGTTGATGTGAACACGGCTTTAACAGGAACTGTGATATATAAGAAAGAAAACAAGCAAAAAAATGTAGTGGAAATATTGTTAAAGCATGACTATATTTTTAAATTAAAAAGCCAAGACCTTGCTTACTAAGTCAGTCACAATTTCAATTTCTATTTAAATTAATCGAGTATTATGTCAAAACAAACAGTTTATAAAGAAAACTAGTTTTCCACACTTACAGTTCGTAGCTCCTTATACTAAATTTTTCATTCATAGTGTAAAATGCACGTTTTTTATTTCGATTCTGGTTTTATTCTGATGAATAACTCGGTGAGTTTCAGAACAAAGAGAACCTGGTCCGGAACCTGACAACTAGTGTTGAACTAATAGTTTTAGTTCTGGGCATATATATGATAAATCAATACGCAGGAAAATTCTTCAACTGAATTAAGATTGGGAAAATTCAGTTGAGAGTGTTCGTTATAAATTTCGGAGACAAAAGACTTCGTTGCCCAGTGGTAACGTACTCAGATAGAGTGCAGGTGGGCTCAAGTTCGAATCCCCTTGCAGTCACTAGTTTGAGAAACGAGGAGACTCGAGGGTATTTGTGACAACGAGCTTGAAAGCATTTCGAGATGCATTTCATTTAAAAGATCATCAAGATGTCTGATGTGAGTTTTTCTCCTATATGATGAGGCAGTCGCAACTAAATGTCGCCGTCCGTTGATGGCATACATAAGTGAAACATAAGGCAGAGATCTTGTAGCTGGGTTATAAGATGAGTTTAAAAAATCAATTCTGAAAATACCATTTCGATAACTTTTTTAACAAACATGAACGGAGATTATTAGAATATTAACATAATGGCAGATGATCAAATCATTACTAAAAAGGCATATTAAAGTTGCTTTGATATAATGGAAGAGAAATCTGTTGAACCTGACGTCTGATGGCATCTTTCAAATCAGATGCAATTTGAGGATTACAGACCTACACTTTGTATTTTAGGTATCTAGACAGTAGGGCCATAAATGCTTGATCCCTGGCGGCCTTGGCGGCCTTGGGGATCGAGGGATCTTGGCGGCCATAAATGCTACCTTCATGCCATGGTCCTCGTGCTTCAGTGCTATCTACCATGGGCAGCATGCAAAATGTCATTGTGTGTGAAGGAAGTTTTTTTTTATTTATTTTTTTATTTCTAATGGCAAGGCAAGTACAAGAAGAATAAAAATAGTAATAATAACAAAAATAACAAGGGAAAAAAATACAAAAGAATAAACGTCCAAAAAATGCAAAGATGAGCGAAGTCGTTGCCTTAAGAGTTCTCTCGCACGCCAGTAAAGCGCTGTCTCCGAGTCGCTGTCAAGTACCGCACATCGTTGGAGGTGGTCTTTGTTCATTGGGTCTGTTGAACCACATAGGGGGCAGCCGGTGTTCGAAAAGATTTTAATGCGATGGAGATGTTCTGCTAGACATTCATGGCCAGTCAGAAGTGGGAACTGGGGAAGATCTTCAGCTCTCCGACGCTTTGACTTAATCCCATCTTGAATTTGTAACTTGTGGTTTTTAGTCATTATTTGTTTGATATAAAGTTTCATAGAATGGAGTGACAGTGACGAAGATCTCATTTGAAGTAGTTTTGAGCCTCTTTTTGCTAGTCAATCGGCCTGTTTGTTCCCAAAAATGCCACAGTGGCCAGGTATCCACTGAAGTACCACCCATTTCATTTTTAGAGTCAGTTCCCGCAAATGATTTTGACACTGGGAGATTTCCTCTGATGAAGGTGGAACTAATAGCCTGAATGGCGGCTTGTGATGTGTGAAGGAAGTCACGTGGAAAATTTGTGCAACATATTAAAATGCTTTGCATTCTGTTGTTCTTCTGTCATTGGTTGTTTTCACTTTTCTTCTTAGTCTGTTTAACGTCGGCGATTTTCGGGATACAGGAATAGTTCCAACACTATTTATGGTTTTTCACTATAGAGATCCCATTCCAATAAAAAAGGTGCCATTTGAAATGTATTTAATGCCAATGAAAATATATTTAAGCATGCATTTGATTCAACCTGATTCAATGCCGTATATTTGTAATTTAAAAAATAATAAAAGAAGGAATATTGGTCAGTTCTTTTCTTTTAATTAATTATTATACATTAATAGGGTAAATCTGGAAAAAAAACATACCTCTGGAATTTAGTGCGGACACAATTTGAATAAATCTACGATCTATCCATTTTTACAATTTCTTTAAACGTTTTTTAAAAAAAATGTCAATAATTTCAAGAACTGATCTATTCTATTCTATGAAATCTATTTGTATTGAAATTCGAGACTTATTTTCATCACTAAAATACATTCTATATATTCTGAATCTGCATTATAATGAACGCTTAAAATGAATAAATGGAAAAGATGGCCAAAATTTATGAATTAATAAAGGAAAAAAAATCTGAACACTGAAATCGGGTTTTTAATACGCTTTTATTAGTTTCACCTGTATGTTTGTTTGTATGTATGTATGTAACTGACTCTTTGGGCTCGATTTTGCCCTACTTTAAGCGATCCGATTTAATTTAAACGTTGTAGACTTATCAAGGACCGACGACAATAAAATATTTTGATAAGTTTATTATCTCATCATGATTAGGATCGCCAGGATTAGTGATTAAAACACACAGCCTTTTAAAAGTCATGTTGATCGGCGCATAATTTTTCACCTGGAGATCTGCTTCTCCTCATACACACTATATAAACTACAAAGAAACATTTACAGACATCTTTCAGATATTTAAACCTACGTGGAACAGCGGCACAACGGATAACGCGCCTGATTAGGAGATTCCCTGTTCGAATCCTGGCTGGCTCGACATATTCGCATTTAGCCTTTGTTTTACTCACAATTAAATTATTGTAAAAACCAGTCCTCAGTACCGAGACCCCATTTAAATATTATAGTTTAAAAATGCTAAAAAATAAATTAATTAATAGTTTAAAAAAACTAAAAAAAAACACGCTTTTAGAGTTAATCAATCTAAAAAGTAAAAAATAATTGTTAACTTAAGAATAAAATGACTGACGAGAAAATGAATGTCACTGTTCTAAAAGCGTGGGGTGCTCGATATCAATCGCTATAATTTTTCACTAGTTTCATTCCGAAATGCAGAGTTAGTTTTAAAATGTCATACAAAGCTCCCCGCGCTTTTAGAACAGTGGCATTCATTTTCTCGTCAGTAATTTTATTCTTATGTTAACAATTATTTTTTACTTTTTAGATTGATTAACTCTAAAAGCGTGTTTTTTAGTTTTTTTAAACTATTAATTTTTTTAAATACATTTTACGAGAAGAAATATAGTTTTCTTTTAATTATGATATGTCTTCAAATTTCAAGTCAGCAGTTTTACAATGGAAAGCTAGCTTCGTAATATAAAGTTTTATGCTTAATTGCTTATCTTACTGAACCCACCACGCCTTTGAAATTCAGGAAAGGCCAACAGAATAATAATAGTAATAATATAAAAAAGTATAACCTGTTTAGTTTCCGCATTTGACCTGCAAATATTTCGAGAAAAAAAAAGGTTAAATCAGTGAAGTGAAGAACAGCCGAAGAAAACCTGTAGAAAAGCACTGAACCCAAAAAAAGGAAACATTTCAGTCGCTCACGGGATTTAGCCAAGTGAAGACACGAATGAATTTGCATCTACGTACAGGATGTTTACAAGCAAGCGGTAAGTTAAAATTCCAAACAAAATTTCTTCGTTCATTTTCTTTTTAGCTTTTTTCACACATAGAAACCTTTTTTTCAATTTATCAAACACTAGAACATTTTTGTTTCCTGTACGGGTTTTTTTATCATTATTTTCTTTCTCTAGAGATATAATTCAACTATTATATATGTATACTACCAGACCCGGCCACGCGTTGCTGTGGCTTTCTTGTATTTCGTTCAATTATTAGATACTATAATTGGTATTGTTAAGGAAGTGATTGGTAAAGAAGGATGAAAAGTTCAAATTAAGCTTCAATGAATAGAAAATGTTTCATTTTTATTCATTTAATGAATGAGGTAGATAATGTTGATTTTTAACACTGTTTTATAATTATTTTACCAAATTTAATTTTTAATAATCATTACTTTCATTTAACTAAGAACTAAGCGATGAACACTATTTCTTGTTAATCTGGCTTTCGTCAAAATAAATAAATTCGTCAAATAATTTAATAAGTTGGTTATGATTTTCTAAAAGATTTTCCAACAATTCTACAATAGCTTTTTGTACTGCTTGTTCGATTAAATTATACTGACATCGAGTTGTCACACGTTCTTCAGAACTGCCCATAAAATAAATTTGAAGAAATTTTGACTCTTCGTTAGGTATTGGCATCAACGACCAGATTTTATGGTACACCTGACCTTGTATTTTGAATGTACTTTCAAAATTACGTCCATCGGATGAGAAATCGCAAATTTTAGTTGCGCCAAATGACGTCAAAGGCGCCAAATGACGAAATATGAAAATCGTCTATTTTGCATTTAAATAAAAAAAAATCTGAATAAAAACTATCGTATCTCACAAGTTGGAACAAAACACACATTTAAAAAAAAAGTTAAAATCGGACTGTTAGTTTCGGAGTTCATCCCGGACAAACATCGGGACACGGGAATTATATATAATAATGTGTGTGCCTATGTTATTACACATAACAAAATTGTTTATTGCTTAATATGTGTAACTAATATTAAGTGTATATATAATAATGTAATATTAATGGCTGATAACAGTTTTAGGCACTTAAAATGATATTAATTTTATAATGATACGTTTGTTATAACACAGTGGATATTAAAATCTCAATTACATTCTAGGCAAATATTATTACTCAGTTTAAATATAGGTTAATTTTCGTTAAATGAAATTTCATTGCCTTCCACACTGAAATGTTTGAATGCTTTGTCGCATAATCATTCAATTTGCAAAGAAAGAACTTTTTCTCTTCTTTTTGAAGATATTTAACGTTTATGCAAATGAAGGAACATTCATAAATAACAAAAATTAAAATTTATCGGGGAGTTTTATTTTATCAAACCGTTATATATTTTTATCAAATTAAAACAAAAAAAAAACGAAATTCTGTTGTTCTCAGCGATATTTATACAGATCTTTAAAAACTTTATAAATTCAACATTTGATTGAAATTCTTGAAAAAAATACCAGTAAAGAATTTTATTTTACTAATTTCTTCTCCTTCCTAATATACAAAAATCACTGTGCTTCTTGAAATTCATATACATTCTTCGCTTAGTATTCCGACTCTCCCAAATTTCATTCACAAACTCGCTCTAAATTTTTATTCCAATCTCCCAAACATTAATAACGATTTGATCAAAAGGCTGCCTGATTACGATATTGAAAATCCTAAAAATGCAAAACGCCCTCTTAATTAATACCGATTCCTGATTTTGACCTGCTTATTGTCCACCAGCTAATCTGTATTTCGAAAACGCTCTCTTATTTCTTCACTGTACAAAGTGCTGACCACTTTGTTCCACTGCCTACGCCAAACTCGTTTTCGCATCCATTTCGAATAACTAAGCAATTTTTCATTTCACGTTTTTCTTTATTACCATTATTATTACTATTTTTATTTTTTATGTTAAACCATTATTGTATCATAATTTCTTTCTTTTTTTTAAAATCTATTTGGGCAAGCTTCCTAATAGTCTTCACCGTATTTTTCTCGCAAAGCATTTCTTCATCGTCTTTGTACTGGAACAAGATAAAAGCAACGGCGAAACCAAGTTCATAAAGTTTTGAAGGGTAATATTCATTAGTTTAGACTGAACTTCGAAAATACTACAAAAATTTCACATTGAAAAGAGTATTCACTTTGTAGTTTGAAACTGAAATTATTATCGCCACTAATCTTTCAATACTACTATTTCAAGAACCTTAAAATAGTAGTATTAATTTGATTGCTATTTTTTAAATTTTTATTTTGTATTTTTTAATCACGAAAAATGTTCAGTAATTACATCATTGTTTTCAACAAGAGAAAACAAATTAATTCATTACAGCATTGTAACCTCGTTTTCTATTATTTAGTGGACCGTTTTTTCTTCTACAAAATTGAATAATACTTCTTAAAGGAAAAAACAAGAGAGGTCTCTGAATTGAAACCGCTATGTATATATTATATAAAATATATGAAGCTTTAAGTGCACTGATTTCACTGAAACGATATTTGAATACCAACAACTTATTCAGCTATTTCTAATCCAATTATTTTATTTAACGTTTAGAAATTTGAGGTCAATTATACTATTTTTAAGCATCCTAACAATTTATTTACCTAAAATTATAGAATCTCAGAATTCAAGACGTGCATAACATTCTGATGAAGAATATAGAACTGAATGCTAATTGCAACTCAATCTGAGATGGCTCGGATAGGTAGTAGAAGTATAAACATGAGTAGGTTAAAGAACGCATTAATAGGCAATCAAATAATCAGGATTATTTTGGAAATACGCGAAAAATAGTTCTTTATAAAAATAAAAACATATAAGTATAATGTTATGAACGACAATTATATGAATTGCATTTAAATAAAAGAGATGCCACAAAAAACATTTATAAATAATAATTAAGAGTATTATTAGGAAATTTCTATCGGTCTTTATTTGTAATTTTCTTTATTTTTTCACCTTTGTGTTTGTAATTAGACAATTACTTCAAGAGAGGAATCTTTTTAGTTTTTTTATGACACGTAGATTCACAGGAATAAGTTTTGCTAAACATTAGGCATAAATTTTATAAACACATGATAATAAAATAATTACACCAGCTGCATAAATTTTTCGTTTCTGTATTTTAACACGGAATTTTTTTAATCATTTGAATCAAATAATAATAATAATAAGTAAATAAACACAGAGAATCTTTCAAAGACTGTAATCGATATTTTGCGTTTCTCGTATAGGCATGAGACAGTGTTTCTTGGTTTATTCTAGCTTTTCTTAAGCAAAACAGTTTCAAGATTATACCTTGAAAATACGATGTCATTATATCCCTATGGGATAAGTCACTTTCAAGAAAAATCATCGCATTTTATTCTTATTTATTTTCATGTTGGATAACTTAACTTTATGTTTACGATTCAAAAAAGATAATAATAATTCACTCTTTTTCTATTCAACCTACTATAAAATTTTTCCGCATATTTTTGATATACTTCAATTCTAGAATAATTTTTATAAATACATCCACTTTTAGGTTTTAGTCTATTTTGGTAAAAAATTCAGATAATTTAAATGAGGTAATAGATTTCTTTCTATTTTATATCTAAAACGATTGAAATTCAATAGTTAACCACTTTTTAAAACGAATGAATAAAGAGATTGATTATCATGTATTTATTTTATAACATTTCAATTTACTGAGAACATGCGGTTCAGGAAGCCTGAAAATTCGTAACCAGAAGGATTAAAAAAGTTCAACTTTAATATAACAGGTGGGCTGAAAGGTTCGTAGGCTCACACATAGATGGCGAGACTAGTATTAAATCCATATGATTTTTAATTAGCCCTAACCTTCAAAAGACACGTGTATAAAGTTGACAGCTGTTGCACTTTTAGTATGTGAGTTATAACATTTTTCGAGAAGCAACTTTTGTTAGTTTGAAAAAATGGATGAAAAGGAATTTCGTGTGTTAATAAAGCATTGCTTTTTGGCGAAAAAAAAATACTATTGAAGCCAAGGCTTGGCTTGATAAACATTATTCGGACTTTGCACCAGGAAAAGCAACCGTAGAGAAGTGGTTTGCTAAATTTAAACGAGGCGAAATGAGAACCGAGGTCGATGCATGCAGTGGACGCCCCAAAGAGGCTGTTACCGACGAAAACATCAAAAAAGTCCACAAAATAATTTCTGATAACCGTAAAGTGAAGTTGATTGAGATAGCTGAGACCCTAAAGTTATCAAAGGAACGTGTTGGACATATCGTGAAGGAATATTAGGATATGCGAAAGCTCTGTTCAAAGTGGGTGCCGCGCGAGCTCACAATCGACCCAAAACAACAATGAATTGATGATTCTAAGCAGTGTTTGGAGCTGTTCAATCTTAATAAACCCTAATTTTTGAGTCGATATGTGACAATGGATGAAACATGGCTCCATCATTTCACACCGGAGTCTAATCGACAGTCAGCCGAGTGGACTGCACGTGATGAACATTAAAAATGCTATAACTTCATTAAAAATGCTATAACTCACAACAGCTGTCCAATTTATATACTTGTCTTTTGAAGGTTAGAGCTAACTAAAAATCATATGGATTTAATACTAGTAGAGCCATCTATGTGTCAGCCTACGAACGTTTCAGCCCACCTGTTACACTAATTATTCAACTCCCAGTTCTAATTTTGAAACCAGATTCTTGAATGTTATTTAACCTACTTTTCTACTGTTTTTCTTTTCCGCATACATTCCTAGCATTGTGCTACCAAAATTTCTTTCTGTTCTGATAACCTTTGAACAGTGAAAGTTTAGAGTAAATCAGGGCAGATATTTTTTTTAATTCTGTGTACACATTAATTATACAACAATATTCAAGTAAAAATTGTCTGAACAATAACGTAGAGTAAAAATTAGTCTTACACTGTAATTCGGCATGTTCAGAAGTTAGTTGTTGTACAGAAGCATTATTGTTGAAGATCGCAGATTCAAAAACAAATCAAATAGAAAAGCGATAAACACCTATTGAGCAGTATTCTGACTGAGTGGTTTTCCATTTTTATAGTTTAACCTGTATTTGTACTCATTTTCTCTAAGGAAAGCATTTCCTTTCTAGTAAAACAAGTATTATTTTCATTTTTGAAGTTCCGATTACATAAATAGATAGACTATAAATGCTTACTTAAAAATGGTTAATTGTCACACACCTTATTGTAAAAGATTCAATTTTTAGGTTCCAAGCATTAGTTTTTCATAACTCTAAACTCAACTCTAAAGCGCATATGCTGTCAGAATCATGCGCTGCAGTTACTGCTTTCTGAAACTACAAGACTTGGTGGAGATTGTTACAGAGCATGGGAGTTTTGCATCTGATGGGAGTCCATCCTCTAGTTCAGGGGTCTCCAAACTACGGCCCGCGGGCCAAATTCGGCCCGCCAGTGTCGTCAATCCGGCCCGCGACAGCGAATAGCTTATTGTTGCTGTAATAATTTGGATAAAAAAAACACATTAAAACACTAGAAATTATAGATAATGGAAGAAAATTAAAACGATTTTGGCCCTTGGTACTTATTGGAGTAAACAATATGGCCCTAAGGCTGGAAAGTTTGGAGACCCCTGCTCTAGTTGATATCTTGATGGGGTTTTTCCAGATTTTCTCGTATACGACATGCAAATGCGAGACATTTATCCATGAAAGTCCTCTCGGAAGGCAATCTTCGCTCTCCATTTGAATCTTAATGTGAAAAAATGTATTAATCAGGGGTTTAAATAAGAAGCGCCTTAAATGTTGTAAAATAAAACACAACTAAACGATATAACTTACAATATGATTTATCCCTAAATTTCAGATACAATTAAATATTTAAAAAAAATCGTGGTTTAGTTTAATATGACTTTTTTCCAGTATATTTCTCTCATTCTAAGAATGATTGCAAAAAATCCACTATCCTTTTTTAAGAACTAAACAAACGTCATGGAAGAATGACTTCCTTTGCGATGGTTCAGGGTCTGATTAATCCACAGTAGTGACTCACGTTCACTCATCCGAATTCTATGCCTTTCAGCGAAAAGTTTCAAAAAAGCTTTGTTTTACTTTTTTACTTCATATCATTTAGTTCAGGGGTCTCCAAACTACGGCCTTACATGTTGCTGTAATAAGTTGGATAAAAAAAACACAGAATGATAATAACTTGGTTTTATTTACTTGTAGGTAAAGCAGAATATGCAGAAAATTTAACTTCAGCATAACAACTAAGAAATAATTGAAATGCATCCCACTAACATTATAAACTAGTGAACATCCCGCGGTTACCCTCGGTAGTTATGTTGGGGTAAAGAGTATCGCATATGTATGTAAATCGATGTTTCGAATGTATATATCCTGAATTACACATATGATTTTTATCCTGAAAATCCGTCAGGAACGAGAAAGCTAAATTAACACGAATGAAACCGCGGGGTATCCACTTGTAAAAAAAATACTAATGAGATTTATGTAATTACATAGATAAAGGCAGAAAATTAAAACGGTTTTGGTCCTTAGTACTTACTGGAGTAAACAGTATGGCCCTAAGATTTTAAAGTTTGGAGACCCCTGATTTAGTTGAACTGTCATGATTATAACAAAAGTTGCTTCACTAAAAATGCTATAACTCCCATACTAATAGCGCAACAGCTGTCAAATTTATACACGTATCTTTTGAAGGTTAGGGCTAACTAAAATTTTTACGGATTTAATACTAGTAGCGCCATCTATGTGTCAGCCTATGAACCTTTCAGCCCACCTGTTATTCCTGGTAGGATTTTTTCGGATTTTCTCACATACATACTCCTCCCCATGGTTGCCCTCCCATCATCGTCAGTTAGTGGACTACTCGTGATACACACTCATGTCCATAAATTAAGGATAATGAAGTTCAGGCAAAGAAAGAGACAGAAGCAAAACAAATTTGACTTATTTGTAAAGTCTATTTATTAAACAAAAGGTAAAGAGCAAAAAAGATGCTATATGTTTGACATAATTAATAAAAATTGCGATTTTTACTCCCTGGAGCAAATTTCAAAAAAGAATCTATTTACAAAAAACAGTATAACATGATTAGTATGATGGTTAATATGGAGTATGTCTCCCGGACGATGCAATACAGGCCTTACAACGCCTAGGCATGCTGAGTATCAAATTATCAATCTGATCTTGGGGAATATTACACCACTCATCAAGGAATGCCCTCCGAAGTTCCGGTTGACAGGTGAGGGGGTTGACGGGCTGCAATTCGTCGGCCAAGCATATCCCACACATGCTCTATTGGATTCAAGTCCGGTGAGTATGCTGGCCAATCCATACGGGTGATATCCTCCAATTGAAGGCATTCGTCTACAATGTTTGCACGGTGAGGACGGGCGTTGTCATCCATAAACAGAAATTCAGCACCCATGGCGCCCCGAAACTAACGTACATGTTGTTCCAGAATGACATCCCGATAGATGTGGCCTGTCATCGTTACACTCTGAACATGCAGGTCAGTTCTGGAACCAAGAATAATTCCTCCCCAAACGAGCCATCCTGCACCACCGTAACGGTGTCGTACAATGGTGTTCTCTTGGTAGTAACGGGTACCTGGCGCTCTCCATATGAAAGTCCGGCGCGAATCAGACTGCAAACTGAACCTTGACTTGCCGGAAAACATCACACCAGACCACTGTTGCGGTGTCCACCATGCATGCTCTCTACTCCAGGTTAATCGCAGGTAACAGTGAGTTGCGGTAAGTGGAGCACATCTGACAGGCCTACGAGCATATAGACCAATGTGCCCTAAACGTCTGTACACGGTCTGCCTTGAAACTGTCGTACCGGTAGCTGAAGAGAGCTGACGAGACAGGTCTGATGCTGTGATCCGTCTGTTTCTTTTGGCAATCTCGATTGGTACCGAAAACACTGAATTTTTTGGAAAACTATCGTTGCGTTGAAGTGTGTGAAACAATGCTTTCTGACTATCAGGACAAGTTGAAATGCATCATAATTGGAGATGAGACTTGGATTTATGCTTACGATCCGGAAACAACCGATCCATTGAGCGAATATCGTGACAACCGATGTGAGATATCGTGACTCAAAAATCAAGGTCATGTTGATTGTTTTCTTCGATTACCGTGGTGTGGTGCAGTATGAATTATTTCCGACAGGCTAAACTGTCAACTAGGAATATTATTTGAGTGCCATGCGTCGTTTGCGTGAAGCTATTCGCAAAAAGAGGCCCCATTTATTTAATGACCACTCTTGGTTTTTGCATCACGATGATGAGCCAACTCACACTGCATTGATTCGTCGTAACTTTTTCGACAAAAATGAAACTCATATCGTTACACAACCACCATATTCACCTGATTTAGCACCATGCGATTTCTGGCTATTCTCTAAAGTCAAAACACCACTCCGGGGATACCGTTTTGAGTGATTGAAGAGATTTAACGTGATTTAACGATTTGAAGGCCATCCCGACCAATGACTTTTTAGCATGCATTGAGGATTGGAAAAAAACGTTTGCACAATTGCATTGTGTCTTGAGGGGATTACTTTGAAGGCGCGTGCAATTAACTGTGTTTTAAATAACTTGGTATATTTTATTTTATAGAGTTGAAACTTTTCTCAAAAGTGTTAATAAGTCAAGGGATTATATATGAAATATTTCTGTTATTAATAAAGCCAAATTCGTTACAAAATATGCAAAAATTTCTGTGTAAGTTAATTATTTTCGTTATAATTAAGATAAACTTTATTACTATTTTTAAATGGTTTTTCATGGGTGATCCCAACTGAAGTTCATATTTGAAATCAGTGTAAACAAAAAAAAATATATATATATATTATATGAGATTTCGCTCACGGATATCGTAAGTTATAAGAGTATAATGATTGCGTTTCAAGTAATTAGTTCAAAAATCCATCAGTTAAAAAAATAATGCTTTACTTATGACATTCTAACACCATATGCATTTAGAACCAATAGCGTGGCAAAAAATTCCTTGATGAGTTATCCATCATTATTTTACAAGTTGCAAATTCAGTATTGCATTTTTTCAAATCATTTGAAACATATCAAGTGGAATGTTAACATATACTGGTCATAGAAGAAAATTGAAAATACCATTGGATTCAGGACGTTAAGATTCGCCCATAAAAATCTATCCAAACCCTATCATTAAAGTAGGCAGGAATCAAGGAAAATTGGGAGTTTTAATGGTCTTGCATAAGCCATAGTCGTACGTACCTGCCAAATGTGAAACTGTGTTTTTGTATAAAGGAAAACAGGTTTTCAAATGCACATATTACATCATTTGTAGATGAAACCAAAGTTTGGAGATGATGTATTAAGTTTCCGACAAGCTATGCTGAAAGGGAAGTATATTTCTGAAGGAGAGGAACACGATACATGAGTAGGCTTTGGAAGTTTGGAGCGACCTGACAGATGATGTATTAGGTTTCCGACAAGCTATGCTGAAAGGGAAGTATATTTCTGAAGGAGAGGAACACGATACATGAGTAGGCTTTGGAAGTTTGGAGCGACCTGACAGATGATGTATTAGGTTTCCGACAAGCTATGCTGAAAGGGAAGTATATTTCTGAAGGAAAGGAACACGATACATGAGTAGGCTTTGGAAGTTTGGAGCGACCTGACAGATGATGTATTAGGTTTCCGACAAGCTATGCTGAAAGGGAAGTATATTTCTGAAGGAGAGGAACACGATACATGAGTAGGCTTTGGAAGTTTGGAGCGACCTGACAGATGATGTATTAGGTTTCCGACAAGCTATGCTGAAAGGGAAGTATATTTCTGAAGGAGAGGAACACGATACATGAGTAGGCCTTTCATTAAGTTCGATATAATAGGAATGATAACAGACTTTACATCAGATGTGTGCTGATTCCGAATTTCAAAAAGAAGTACAACCTCGGTTCAAGTATCTATTTCAGGTTAAATGTTTTATGATGAGCTCCACTCTGATTAACATCATTAAAAAGGTATGGAGCGTTAAATAAATTCATGATTTTCTTTTTTAACTTACTTTTGCCTTTAAAATATTTTTTTTTCTTTATCTGGAACTATTTAGTTGAACAAGAACCAAAATGCCACTTAGAATTCTACGCATCACTAATTTGTCTGAACTGTATTCAGTCATCCAGAAACCGTAAAAATTCAGATACCTGTTTCTCAAAACTCTCGATTGGATCAATTTTAAATCGATGGATAATTTCTTCTAAAGGCTATTTTTTTCCTTTGCTTTAAGTAATCTGGATTAAAATATTTAATAGTAGGATTTTCAAGCCGTAGGTTAGGTCAATGTTAGGAATTTGTGCTAAGCTGGGTGCATGTTCCATGGAATTTAAGATTGAATAAATGTGGAATTCGACGGAGAAAATTCATTCATGTTTTTTTACTAGATTATTAATAGTTCATTTTATGGCTATTTTTCAAGATCTCAATCATCCCTGAGGTATTTCACCTTGATCAGTATAGAATTCAATATTAAGATATTATAAGGATGCATACAACAGAAATTCTGAAAAATGGTAAATATATATATATATTTTAGAAAGAAAAATTTTTATTTTTAAATAAATAAAAAATATTATTTATATAATAATAATAAATAAAAAAATAATAAATAATAATAATTTAATTTAATTAATAATAATAATAATATAAATAATTTTTTAAATAATAAATAAAAAATATTATTATATACATTTTAGAAACAAAAATTTTACTTAAGAAAAATTTTCTTCCATGGTTCGTAAAAAATCTAAAATAGGAATGAAACTTTTATAAACTCCTGATTATGAAACTTGAGTAATTTATTACTTTTAAATTTGTTTCAGTCTTCAAGTCTACCTCCCAAATAAGATATGTATTTAATAGATTGAATTATGTCTAGACAATTCAAATTTTCTGCATAACTCATTAATACTATTATTTCTTTTATCAGTCTCTGATAATCATCATTCATCGCTTTCTTAATGATGTCTAAGAATTTCTTTGCAATCAAATGGCATTATACAATTAATAATGGAACATTTGATGATTTTGGAAATTTCTAGACAAAATTAAAATGGGATGAAAGGAATTAAAACAAATGTGTAATATGAAAAATTTCTTTACACATTAGATATCTTTCAACTAACTAAATTTAAAAATGAAACTTCACTGGATACTGGCCACTGTGGCATTTTTGGGAATGAACGCGCCGATTATCTAGCAAAAAGAGGCTCAAAACTACTTCAAATGAGATCTTCGTCACTGTCACTCTATTCTATAAAACTTTATATCAAACAAATAATGACTAAAAACTACAAGTTACAAATTCAAGATGGAATTAAGTCAAAGCGTTGGAGAGCTGAAGATCTTTTAGCAATACCCAGCAGTCGCATTAAAATCTTTTCGAACTCTGGCTGCCCCCTATGTGGTTCAACAGACCCAATGAATAGAGACCACCTCCAACGATGTGCGGTACTTGACGGCGACTCGGAGACAGCGCTTTACTGGCGTGCGAAAGAACTCTTAAGGTCATTCGGTCTTCGACTTCGGTCATCTTTGCATTTTTTCGACGTTTATTCTTTTGTATTTTTTCCCTCGTTATTTTTGTTATTATTACTATTTTTATTCTTCTTGTACTTGCCTTGCCATTGGAAATAAATAAATAAAAAAAAAAAAAGATATCTTTCATATCGATAATATTTTTTATCTGTTATCTATTGATAATTATTAATGGATTTTAGCATTTTTTACTATTTTTATTTGAAATTTCATTCGGAAAGCTAATAACTGTTACATTTTATATTGCAATAATAAAGATGGCATTTTAATGCAATCGAAAAATATTTTCATTTAAAAATAAATATTGTATGGGCATTCGTTCTTAACTAGGTTGTTACATACTTAGTAGTACAAAAATTGTACAAATTTTCTATCATATAAAAAAAATTGTGCCACCTCGCATAGATAACCTGCTAATTCAGATGGTAAAATGATTAGACTCAAATTCAAGAACTGAGCAATTTCTATTCCAGCGTATTTTGAATAAAGGAATTGTGTGGTACTATATATTTACTTCTCTTAATAGGTACCTGCTGTTCCAGGGGAATATTAGGGGTTTCATTTTGTAATATTGGAAGCATCATATTTTATAGTGCTATTTTAGTTAACAAATACCGGACATTTTAGTCATTTCTCCACCAGGTGGGTTTGCTACACTGCACAACATTCCAACATTATGCTATATTAATGTGTACTTGCCCCTGGGAGGTTGAATTCTTCTTTTATTCTTATTACACCCAGCGGAAAGACTTTCTAGTTTGCTACACTGCACAACATTCCAACATTATGCTATCTTAATGTGTACTTGCCCCTGAAGCATCACCTGGGAGGTTGAATTCTTCTTTGATTTTTATTACACCCAACGGAAAGACTTTCTAGTTTGCTACACTGCACAACATTCCAATATTATGCTATCTTAATGTGTACTTGCCCCTGAAGCATCACCTGGGAGGTTGAATTCTTCTTTGATTTTTATTACACCCAACGGAAAGACTTTCTAGTTTGCTACACTGCACAACATTCCAACATTATGCTATCTTAATGTGTACTTGCCCCTGAAGCATCACCTGGGAGGTTGAATTCTTCTTTGATTTTTATTACACCCAACGGAAAGACTTTCTAGTTTGCTACACTGCACAACATTCCAACATTATGCTATCTTAATGTGTACTTGCCCCTGAAGCATCACCTGGGAGGTTGAATTCTTCTTTTATTCTTATTACACCCAACGGAAAGACTTTCTAGTTTGCTACACTGCACAACATTCCAACATTATGCTATCTTAATGTGTACTTGCGCCTGAAGCATCACCTGGGAGGTTGAATTCTTCTTTTATTCTTATTACACCCAACGGAAAGACTTTCTACTTTGCTACACTGCACAACATTCCAACATTATGCTATCTTAATGTGTACTTGCCCCTGAAGCATCACCTGGGAGGTTGAATTCTTCTTTGATTTTTATTACACCCAACGGAAAGACTTTCTAGTTTGCTACACTGCACAACATTCCAACATTACGCTATCTTAATGTGTACTTGCCCCTGAAGCATCACCTGGGAGGTTGAATTCTTCTTTGATTTTTATTACACCCAACGGAAAGACTTTCTAGTTTGCTACACTGCACAACTTTCCAACATTATGCTATCTTAATGTGTACATGCCCCTGAAGCATCACCTGGGAGGTTGAATTCTTCTTTGATTTTTATTCCACCCAACGGAAAGACTTTCTAGTTTGCTACACTGCACAACATTCCAACATTATGCTATCTTAATGTGTACTTGCCCCTGAAGCATCACCTGGGAGGTTGAATTCTTCTTTGATTTTTATTACACCCAACGGAAAGACTTTCTAGTTTGCTACACTGCACAACTTTCCAACATTATGCTATCTTAATGTGTACTTGCCCCTGAAGCATCACCTGGGAGGTTGAATTCTTCTTTGATTTTTATTACACCCAACGGAAAGACTTTCTAGTTTGCTACACTGCACAACATTCCAACATTATGCTATCTTAATGTGTACTTGCCCCTGAAGCATCACCTGGGAGGTTGAATTCTTCTTTTATTCTTATTACAGCCAACGGAAAGACTTTCCAGTTTGCTACACTGCACAATATTCCAACATTATGCTATCTTAATGTGTACTTGCCCCTGAAGCATCACCTGGGAGGTTGAATTCTTCTTTTATTTTTATTACACCCAACGGAAAGACTTTCTAGTTTGCTACACTGCACAACATTCCAACATTATGCTATCTTAATGTGTACTTGCCCCTGAAGCATCACCTGGGAGGTTGAATTCTTCTTTGATTTTTATTACACCCAACGGAAAGACTTTCTAGTTTGCTACACTGCACAACATTCCAACATTATGCTATCTTAATGTGTACTTGCCCCTGAAGCATCACCTGGGAGGTTGAATTCTTCTTTATTTTTATTACACCCAACGGAAAGACTTTCTAGTTTGCTACACTGCACAACATTCCAACATTATGCTATCTTAATGTGTACTTGCCCCTGAAGCATCACCTGGGAGGTTGAATTCTTCTTTTATTTTTATTACACCCAACGGAAAGACTTTCTAGTTTGCTACACTGCACAACATTCCAACATTATGCTATCTTAATGTGTACTTGCCCCTGAAGCATCACCTGGGAGGTTGAATTCTTCTTTTATTCTTATTACACCCAACGGAAAGACTTTCTAGTTTGCTACACTGCACAACATTCCAACATTATGCTATCTTAATGTGTACTTGCCCCTGAAGCATCACCTGGGAGGTTGAATTCTTCTTTTTATTCTTATTACACCCAACGGAAAGACTTTCTAGTTTGCTACACTGCACAACATTCCAACATTATGCTATCTTAATGTGTACTTGCCCCTGAAGCATCACCTGGGAGGTTGAATTCTTCTTTGATTTTTATTACACCCAACGGAAAGACTTTCTAGTTTGCTACACTGCACAACATTCCAACATTATGCTATCTTAATGTGTACTTGCCCCTGAAGCATCACCTGGGAGGTTGAATTCTTCTTTTATTCTTATTACACCCAACGGAAAGACTTTCTAGTTTGCTACACTGCACAACATTCCAACATTATGCTATCTTAATGTGTACTTGCCCTGAAGCATCACCTGGGAGGTTGAATTCTTCTTTGATTTTTATTACACCCAACGGAAAGACTTTCTAGTTTGCTACACTGCACAACATTCCAACATTATGCTATCTTAATGTGTACTTGCCCCTGAAGCATCACCTGGGAGGTTGAATTCTTCTTTGATTTTTATTACACCCAACGGAAAGACTTTCTAGTTTGCTACACTGCACAACATTCCAACATTATGCTATCTTAATGTGTACTTGCCCCTGAAGCATCACCTGGGAGGTTGAATTCTTCTTTGATTTTTATTACACCCAACGGAAAGACTTTCTAGTTTGCTACACTGCACAACATTCCAACATTATGCTATCTTAATGTGTACTTGCCCCTGAAGCATCACCTGGGAGGTTGAATTCTTCTTTTATTCTTATTACACCCAACGGAAAGACTTTCTAGTTTGCTACACTGCACAACATTCCAACATTATGCTATCTTAATGTGTACTTGCCCCTGAAGCATCACCTGGGAGGTTGAATTCTTCTTTGATTTTTATTACACCCAACGGAAAGACTTTCTAGTTTGCTACACTGCACAACATTCCAACATTATGCTATCTTAATGTGTACTTGCCCCTGAAGCATCACCTGGGAGGTTGAATTCTTCTTTTATTCTTATTACACCCAACGGAAAGACTTTCTAGTTTGCTACACTGCACAACATTCCAACATTATGCTATCTTAATGTGTACTTGCCCCTGAAGCATCACCTGGGAGGTTGAATTCTTCTTTTATTCTTATTACACCCAACGGAAAGACTTTCTAGTTTGCTACACTGCACAACATTCCAACATTATGCTATCTTAATGTGTACTTGCCCCTGAAGCATCACCTGGGAGGTTGAATTCTTCTTTATTTTTATTACACCCAACGGAAAGACTTTCTAGTTTGCTACACTGCACAACATTCCAACATTATGCTATCTTAATGTGTACTTGCCCCTGAAGCATCACCTGGGAGGTTGAATTCTTCTTTTTTTTATTACACCCAACGGAAAGACTTTCTAGTTTGCTACACTGCACAACATTCCAACATTATGCTATCTTAATGTGTACTTGCCCCTGAAGCATCACCTGGGAGGTTGAATTCTTCTTTTATTCTTATTACACCCAACGGAAAGACTTTCTAGTTTGCTACACTGCACAACATTCCAACATTATGCTATCTTAATGTGTACTTGCCCCTGAAGCATCACCTGGGAGGTTGAATTCTTCTTTGATTTTTATTACACCCAACGGAAAGACTTTCTAGTTTGCTACACTGCACAACATTCCAACATTATGCTATCTTAATGTGTACTTGCCCCTGAAGCATCACCTGGGAGGTTGAATTCTTCTTTTATTCTTATTACACCCAACGGAAAGACTTTCTAGTTTGCTACACTGCACAACATTCCAACATTATGCTATCTTAATGTGTACTTGCCCCTGAAGCATCACCTGGGAGGTTGAATTCTTCTTTGATTTTTATTACACCCAACGGAAAGACTTTCTAGTTTGCTACACTGCACAACATTCCAACATTATGCTATCTTAATGTGTACTTGCCCCTGAAGCATCACCTGGGAGGTTGAATTCTTCTTTTATTCTTATTACACCCAACGGAAAGACTTTCTAGTTTGCTACACTGCACAACATTCCAACATTATGCTATCTTAATGTGTACTTGCCCCTGAAGCATCACCTGGGAGGTTGAATTCTTCTTTTATTCTTATTACACCCAACGGAAAGACTTTCTAGTTTGCTACACTGCACAACATTCCAACATTATGCTATCTTAATGTGTACTTGCCCCTGAAGCATCACCTGGGAGGTTGAATTCTTCTTTTATTCTTATTACACCCAACGGAAAGACTTTCTAGTTTGCTACACTGCACAACATTCCAACATTATGCTATCTTAATGTGTACTTGCATCCCTGAAGCATCACCTGGGAGGTTGAATTCTTCTTTTATTCTTATTACACCCAACGGAAAGACTTTCTAGTTTGCTACACTGCACAACATTCCAACATTATGCTATCTTAATGTGTACTTGCCCCTGAAGCATCACCTGGGAGGTTGAATTCTTCTTTTTTTGATTTTTATTACACCCAACGGAAAGACTTTCTAGTTTGCTACACTGCACAACATTCCAACATTATGCTATCTTAATGTGTACTTGCCCTGAAGCATCACCTGGGAGGTTGAATTCTTCTTTATTCTTATTACACCCAACGGAAAGACTTTCTAGTTTGCTACACTGCACAACATTCCAACATTATGCTATCTTAATGTGTACTTGCCCCTGAAGCATCACCTGGGAGGTTGAATTCTTCTTTGATTTTTATTACACCCAACGGAAAGACTTTCTAGTTTGCTACACTGCACAACATTCCAACATTATGCTATCTTAATGTGTACTTGCCCCTGAAGCATCACCTGGGAGGTTGAATTCTTCTTTTATTCTTATTACACCCAACGGAAAGACTTTCTAGTTTGCTACACTGCACAACATTCCAACATTATGCTATCTTAATGTGTACTTGCCCCTGAAGCATCACCTGGGAGGTTGAATTCTTCTTTTATTTTTATTACACCCAACGGAAAGACTTTCTAGTTTGCTACACTGCACAACATTCCAACATTATGCTATCTTAATGTGTACTTGCCCCTGAAGCATCACCTGGGAGGTTGAATTCTTCTTTTATTCTTATTACACCCAACGGAAAGACTTTCTAGTTTGCTACACTGCACAACATTCCAACATTATGCTATCTTAATGTGTACTTGCCCCTGAAGCATCACCTGGGAGGTTGAATTCTTCTTTTATTCTTATTACACCCAACGGAAAGACTTTCTAGTTTGCTACACTGCACAACATTCCAACATTATGCTATCTTAATGTGTACTTGCCCCTGAAGCATCACCTGGGAGGTTGAATTCTTCTTTTATTCTTATTACACCCAACGGAAAGACTTTCTAGTTTGCTACACTGCACAACATTCCAACATTATGCTATCTTAATGTGTACTTGCCCCTGAAGCATCACCTGGGAGGTTGAATTCTTCTTTTATTCTTATTACACCCAACGGAAAGACTTTCTAGTTTGCTACACTGCACAACATTCCAACATTATGCTATCTTAATGTGTACTTGCCCCTGAAGCATCACCTGGGAGGTTGAATTCTTCTTTTATTCTTATTACACCCAACGGAAAGACTTTCTAGTTTGCTACACTGCACAACATTCCAACATTATGCTATCTTAATGTGTACTTGCCCCTGAAGCATCACCTGGGAGGTTGAATTCTTCTTTTATTCTTATTACACCCAACGGAAAGACTTTCTAGTTTGCTACACTGCACAACATTCCAACATTATGCTATCTTAATGTGTACTTGCCCCTGAAGCATCACCTGGGAGGTTGAATTCTTCTTTGATTTTATTACACCCAACGGAAAGACTTTCTAGTTTGCTACACTGCACAACATTCCAACATTATGCTATCTTAATGTGTACTTGCCCCTGAAGCATCACCTGGGAGGTTGAATTCTTCTTTATTTTATTACACCCAACGGAAAGACTTTCTAGTTTGCTACACTGCACAACATTCCAACATTATGCTATCTTAATGTGTACTTGCCCCTGAAGCATCACCTGGGAGGTTGAATTCTTCTTTATTTTTATTACACCCAACGGAAAGACTTTCTAGTTTGCTACACTGCACAACATTCCAACATTATGCTATCTTAATGTGTACTTGCCCCTGAAGCATCACCTGGGAGGTTGAATTCTTCTTTTATTTTTATTACACCCAACGGAAAGACTTTCTAGTTTGCTACACTGCACAACATTCCAACATTATGCTATCTTAATGTGTACTTGCCCCTGAAGCATCACCTGGGAGGTTGAATTCTTCTTTTATTCTTATTACACCCAACGGAAAGACTTTCTAGTTTGCTACACTGCACAACATTCCAACATTATGCTATCTTAATGTGTACTTGCCCCTGAAGCATCACCTGGGAGGTTGAATTCTTCTTTTATTCTTATTACACCCAACGGAAAGACTTTCTAGTTTGCTACACTGCACAACATTCCAACATTATGCTATCTTAATGTGTACTTGCCCCTGAAGCATCACCTGGGAGGTTGAATTCTTCTTTTGATTTTTATTACACCCAACGGAAAGACTTTCTAGTTTGCTACACTGCACAACATTCCAACATTATGCTATCTTAATGTGTACTTGCCCCTGAAGCATCACCTGGGAGGTTGAATTCTTCTTTTATTCTTATTACACCCAACGGAAAGACTTTCTAGTTTGCTACACTGCACAACATTCCAACATTATGCTATCTTAATGTGTACTTGCCCCTGAAGCATCACCTGGGAGGTTGAATTCTTCTTTGATTTTTATTACACCCAACGGAAAGACTTTCTAGTTTGCTACACTGCACAACATTCCAACATTATGCTATCTTAATGTGTACTTGCCCCTGAAGCATCACCTGGGAGGTTGAATTCTTCTTTTATTCTTATTACACCCAACGGAAAGACTTTCTAGTTTGCTACACTGCACAACATTCCAACATTATGCTATCTTAATGTGTACTTGCCCCTGAAGCATCACCTGGGAGGTTGAATTCTTCTTTATTTTATTACACCCAACGGAAAGACTTTCTAGTTTGCTACACTGCACAACATTCCAACATTATGCTATCTTAATGTGTACTTGCCCCTGAAGCATCACCTGGGAGGTTGAATTCTTCTTTTATTCTTATTACACCCAACGGAAAGACTTTCTAGTTTGCTACACTGCACAACATTCCAACATTATGCTATCTTAATGTGTACTTGCCCCTGAAGCATCACCTGGGAGGTTGAATTCTTCTTTTATTTTATTACACCCAACGGAAAGACTTTCTAGTTTGCTACACTGCACAACATTCCAACATTATGCTATCTTAATGTGTACTTGCCCCTGAAGCATCACCTGGGAGGTTGAATTCTTCTTTTATTCTTATTACACCCAACGGAAAGACTTTCTAGTTTGCTACACTGCACAACATTCCAACATTATGCTATCTTAATGTGTACTTGCCCCTGAAGCATCACCTGGGAGGTTGAATTCTTCTTTTATTTTTATTACACCCAACGGAAAGACTTTCTAGTTTGCTACACTGCACAACATTCCAACATTATGCTATCTTAATGTGTACTTGCCCCTGAAGCATCACCTGGGAGGTTGAATTCTTCTTTGATTTTTATTACACCCAACGGAAAGACTTTCTAGTTTGCTACACTGCACAACATTCCAACATTATGCTATCTTAATGTGTACTTGCCCCTGAAGCATCACCTGGGAGGTTGAATTCTTCTTTTATTCTTATTACACCCAACGGAAAGACTTTCTAGTTTGCTACACTGCACAACATTCCAACATTATGCTATCTTAATGTGTACTTGCCCCTGAAGCATCACCTGGGAGGTTGAATTCTTCTTTTATTCTTATTACACCCAACGGAAAGACTTTCTAGTTTGCTACACTGCACAACATTCCAACATTATGCTATCTTAATGTGTACTTGCCCCTGAAGCATCACCTGGGAGGTTGAATTCTTCTTTTATTCTTATTACACCCAACGGAAAGACTTTCTAGTTTGCTACACTGCACAACATTCCAACATTATGCTATCTTAATGTGTACTTGCCCCTGAAGCATCACCTGGGAGGTTGAATTCTTCTTTTATTTTATTACACCCAACGGAAAGACTTTCTAGTTTGCTACACTGCACAACATTCCAACATTATGCTATCTTAATGTGTACTTGCCCCTGAAGCATCACCTGGGAGGTTGAATTCTTCTTTATTCTTATTACACCCAACGGAAAGACTTTCTAGTTTGCTACACTGCACAACATTCCAACATTATGCTATCTTAATGTGTACTTGCCCCTGAAGCATCACCTGGGAGGTTGAATTCTTCTTTGATTTTTATTACACCCAACGGAAAGACTTTCTAGTTTGCTACACTGCACAACATTCCAACATTATGCTATCTTAATGTGTACTTGCCCCTGAAGCATCACCTGGGAGGTTGAATTCTTCTTTTATTCTTATTACACCCAACGGAAAGACTTTCTAGTTTGCTACACTGCACAACATTCCAACATTATGCTATCTTAATGTGTACTTGCCCCTGAAGCATCACCTGGGAGGTTGAATTCTTCTTTTATTCTTATTACACCCAACGGAAAGACTTTCTAGTTTGCTACACTGCACAACATTCCAACATTATGCTATCTTAATGTGTACTTGCCCCTGAAGCATCACCTGGGAGGTTGAATTCTTCTTTTTATTTTATTACACCCAACGGAAAGACTTTCTAGTTTGCTACACTGCACAACATTCCAACATTATGCTATCTTAATGTGTACTTGCCCCTGAAGCATCACCTGGGAGGTTGAATTCTTCTTTTATTTTTATTACACCCAACGGAAAGACTTTCTAGTTTGCTACACTGCACAACATTCCAACATTATGCTATCTTAATGTGTACTTGCCCCTGAAGCATCACCTGGGAGGTTGAATTCTTCTTTTATTCTTATTACACCCAACGGAAAGACTTTCTAGTTTGCTACACTGCACAACATTCCAACATTATGCTATCTTAATGTGTACTTGCCCCTGAAGCATCACCTGGGAGGTTGAATTCTTCTTTTATTTTTATTACACCCAACGGAAAGACTTTCTAGTTTGCTACACTGCACAACATTCCAACATTATGCTATCTTAATGTGTACTTGCCCCTGAAGCATCACCTGGGAGGTTGAATTCTTCTTTTATTCTTATTACACCCAACGGAAAGACTTTCTAGTTTGCTACACTGCACAACATTCCAACATTATGCTATCTTAATGTGTACTTGCCCCTGAAGCATCACCTGGGAGGTTGAATTCTTCTTTTATTTTTATTACACCCAACGGAAAGACTTTCTAGTTTGCTACACTGCACAACATTCCAACATTATGCTATCTTAATGTGTACTTGCCCCTGAAGCATCACCTGGGAGGTTGAATTCTTCTTTTATTCTTATTACACCCAACGGAAAGACTTTCTAGTTTGCTACACTGCACAACATTCCAACATTATGCTATCTTAATGTGTACTTGCCCCTGAAGCATCACCTGGGAGGTTGAATTCTTCTTTTATTTTATTACACCCAACGGAAAGACTTTCTAGTTTGCTACACTGCACAACATTCCAACATTATGCTATCTTAATGTGTACTTGCCCCTGAAGCATCACCTGGGAGGTTGAATTCTTCTTTTATTCTTATTACACCCAACGGAAAGACTTTCTAGTTTGCTACACTGCACAACATTCCAACATTATGCTATCTTAATGTGTACTTGCCCCTGAAGCATCACCTGGGAGGTTGAATTCTTCTTTTTTATTTTATTACACCCAACGGAAAGACTTTCTAGTTTGCTACACTGCACAACATTCCAACATTATGCTATCTTAATGTGTACTTGCCCCTGAAGCATCACCTGGGAGGTTGAATTCTTCTTTTATTCTTATTACACCCAACGGAAAGACTTTCTAGTTTGCTACACTGCACAACATTCCAACATTATGCTATCTTAATGTGTACTTGCCCCTGAAGCATCACCTGGGAGGTTGAATTCTTCTTTTATTTTTATTACACCCAACGGAAAGACTTTCTAGTTTGCTACACTGCACAACATTCCAACATTATGCTATCTTAATGTGTACTTGCCCCTGAAGCATCACCTGGGAGGTTGAATTCTTCTTTTATTCTTATTACACCCAACGGAAAGACTTTCTAGTTTGCTACACTGCACAACATTCCAACATTATGCTATCTTAATGTGTACTTGCCCCTGAAGCATCACCTGGGAGGTTGAATTCTTCTTTGATTTTTATTACACCCAACGGAAAGACTTTCTAGTTTGCTACACTGCACAACATTCCAACATTATGCTATCTTAATGTGTACTTGCCCCTGAAGCATCACCTGGGAGGTTGAATTCTTCTTTTATTCTTATTACACCCAACGGAAAGACTTTCTAGTTTGCTACACTGCACAACATTCCAACATTATGCTATCTTAATGTGTACTTGCCCCTGAAGCATCACCTGGGAGGTTGAATTCTTCTTTATTTTTATTACACCCAACGGAAAGACTTTCTAGTTTGCTACACTGCACAACATTCCAACATTATGCTATCTTAATGTGTACTTGCCCCTGAAGCATCACCTGGGAGGTTGAATTCTTCTTTATTCTTATTACACCCAACGGAAAGACTTTCTAGTTTGCTACACTGCACAACATTCCAACATTATGCTATCTTAATGTGTACTTGCCCCTGAAGCATCACCTGGGAGGTTGAATTCTTCTTTTATTCTTATTACACCCAACGGAAAGACTTTCTAGTTTGCTACACTGCACAACATTCCAACATTATGCTATCTTAATGTGTACTTGCCCCTGAAGCATCACCTGGGAGGTTGAATTCTTCTTTTATTCTTATTACACCCAACGGAAAGACTTTCTAGTTTGCTACACTGCACAACATTCCAACATTATGCTATCTTAATGTGTACTTGCCCCTGAAGCATCACCTGGGAGGTTGAATTCTTCTTTTTATTCTTATTACACCCAACGGAAAGACTTTCTAGTTTGCTACACTGCACAACATTCCAACATTATGCTATCTTAATGTGTACTTGCCCCTGAAGCATCACCTGGGAGGTTGAATTCTTCTTTTATTCTTATTACACCCAACGGAAAGACTTTCTAGTTTGCTACACTGCACAACATTCCAACATTATGCTATCTTAATGTGTACTTGCCCCTGAAGCATCACCTGGGAGGTTGAATTCTTCTTTATTCTTATTACACCCAACGGAAAGACTTTCTAGTTTGCTACACTGCACAACATTCCAACATTATGCTATCTTAATGTGTACTTGCCCCTGAAGCATCACCTGGGAGGTTGAATTCTTCTTTTATTCTTATTACACCCAACGGAAAGACTTTCTAGTTTGCTACACTGCACAACATTCCAACATTATGCTATCTTAATGTGTACTTGCCCCTGAAGCATCACCTGGGAGGTTGAATTCTTCTTTTATTTTTATTACACCCAACGGAAAGACTTTCTAGTTTGCTACACTGCACAACATTCCAACATTATGCTATCTTAATGTGTACTTGCCCCTGAAGCATCACCTGGGAGGTTGAATTCTTTTTTTTTATTCTTATTACACCCAACGGAAAGACTTTCTAGTTTGCTACACTGCACAACATTCCAACATTATGCTATCTTAATGTGTACTTGCCCCTGAAGCATCACCTGGGAGGTTGAATTCTTCTTTGATTTTATTACACCCAACGGAAAGACTTTCTAGTTTGCTACACTGCACAACATTCCAACATTATGCTATCTTAATGTGTACTTGCCCCTGAAGCATCACCTGGGAGGTTGAATTCTTCTTTTATTCTTATTACACCCAACGGAAAGACTTTCTAGTTTGCTACACTGCACAACATTCCAACATTATGCTATCTTAATGTGTACTTGCCCCTGAAGCATCACCTGGGAGGTTGAATTCTTCTTTTATTCTTATTACACCCAACGGAAAGACTTTCTAGTTTGCTACACTGCACAACATTCCAACATTATGCTATCTTAATGTGTACTTGCCCCTGAAGCATCACCTGGGAGGTTGAATTCTTCTTTTTATTCTTATTACACCCAACGAAAAGACTTTCTAGTTTGCTACAGTTTGCTACAGTTTTTCTAGTTTGCTAGTTTGCTACAGCTTTCTAGTTGCCCCTGAAGCATCACCTGGGAGGTGGAATTCTTCTTTTATTCTTATTACACCCAACGAAAAGACTTTCTAGTTTGCTACACTGCACAACATTCCAACATTATGCTATCTTAATGTGTACTTGCCCCTGAAGCATCACATTGAAGGTTGAATTCTTCTTTTATTCTTATTACACCCAACGAAAAGACTTTCTAGTTTGCTACACTGCACAACATTCCAACATTATGCTATCTTAATGTGTACTTGCCCCTGAAGCATCACCTGGGAAGTTGAATTCTTCTTTTATTCTTATTACACCCAACGGAAAGACTTTCTAGTTTGCTACACTGCACAACATTCCAACATTATGCTATCTTAATGTGTACTTGCCCCTGAAGCATCACCTGGGAGGTTGAATTCTTCTTTTATTCTTATTACACCCAACGAAAAGACTTTCTAGTTTGCTACAGTTTGCTACAGTTTTTCTAGTTTGCTAGTTTGCTACAGCTTTCTAGTTGCCCCTGAAGCATCACCTGGGAGGTGGAATTCTTCTTTTATTCTTATTACACCCAACGAAAAGACTTTCTAGTTTGCTACACTGCACAACATTCCAACATTATGCTATCTTAATGTGTACTTGCCCCTGAAGCATCACATTGAAGGTTGAATTCTTCTTTTTATTCTTATTACACCCAACGAAAAGACTTTCTAGTTTGCTACACTGCACAACATTCCAACATTATGCTATCTTAATGTGTACTTGCCCCTGAAGCATCACCTGGGAAGTTGAATTCTTCTTTTATTCTTATTACACCCAACGGAAAGACTTTCTAGTTTGCTACACTGCACAACATTCCAACATTATGCTATCTTAATGTGTACTTGCCCCTGAAGCATCACATTGAAGGTTGAATTCTTCTTTGATTTTTATTACACCCAACGGAAAGACTTTCTAGTTTGCTACACTGCACAACATTCCAACATTATGCTATCTTAATGTGTACTTGCCCCTGAAGCATCACATGGAAGGTTGAATTCTTCTTTTATTCTTATTACACCCGACGGAAAGACTTTCTAGCTTTCATTTTCTTTTAAAAACTTTTCATTTATCCAAACGACCATCCTCAGTTTTGAAAACTATTTGTTATTATAAAAGACAACAGATGGCGCCACGAACAAGAGATGTAACTCTATATAAGGGTGTTGTCTTGTACGGGGATTTCAATGTAAAAGCAAGGGCAAAAAAGGAACGCGACTGAGTTGCTGATGGCGGGCGCTGTTGCTCTTGGAGGGCGGTGGCTCGAACAAATATTTTTTAATATGAATAAAATGTGCTTTTATATCAACTGACAGTTGTCTCAATGAATCATAAAGAAAAAAAAAGATAACAGTTTCAACCTCAATCATATGTGCCATATAGCAGACTTTTCCAAGCATCATATTTTGTAGTACCTCTCAAAAATAAAGTATTCCTATTAAATATCCTCATAAAGTACCTCTAAAAACAATAAATCTGTCTTTTTGAAAGTTAAAGTCAAAAACAAATTTTAAATAAGTCCGAATCGAATCTGTTCTGCAAGCCACCATTTTCTGGCGTAACACTTGTTTTCAAGGCCGCCTGTATCCATGGCTGGTTTCTTATTTTTACGTGTCGCAGTGCAATAACTTCTTCTTCTTCTTCTTCGCCTATTTCCAAAGTCCAGCGGGGCTAGACTAGGTCCATGAATCCAAATTCCCGATGAAAGTCCAAGACCATCAACGAACTGCCAAGGAGATCCTGACATCTGAGCCTCAGGCCGGCCAAGATGTGAGATGGGGAAGCCTGCTCAGAGGAGCACTTGGTGCAAGTGTCGAAAGCTTTCAAACCATCTGAGAAAGACATAGTTCTGAGGTGTCCATTGAACAAACGGGTGATTGCAGTTTGTCCCTGCCTGTCACAATTAAGTGCCAAAGTACCGCCAGGTGGATGGCCCCGATACCACTGGTGCACTGGGGGAGTAGACCAAATTGCTTTTCCATTTAACATAGCTTGTGAGTAAATCTCTGTGTAGGTAAGGGGCTCAAGTGGAACCAATACCTCACTAGCACCCGCTTTGGCCAATGCATCTGCCATTTCATTCCCCTAGAGGTAGACATGGGAAGGGATCCACTGTATGTGGTTCTGAGGATCTACTGAAATATGTTTTAGTTTTTTGAGAATAGATACACCTACTATGTCTCTAACACTGGACCAATTAGCCAAGTGCAATAACTGTTCACTGCTAGTGCGCATGAAATACGCCCTTTTTCTTGACACTACATTTGGGGTTTTTCAATCATTTCAAAGCGTTTGATCAACTGTTTTTGAATTTTCCAGGTTGCTGTCAATGATCAATTGAGAAATCATCCCTATTATGTTTTCAGGAGCAAAGATGCGTCTCCTGAAATGGCGAGAAAAAAAACACCCCAACTGGTAAGTATTAAAGAAAATAAATTCGTTTCGAAAGAGTTTGTCAGTGGTCCTCAACCTAAACCTCAAATCCTTTCCCCCCCCCCCCCCATCAATTAATAACGGTCCATTCAATTTATTGTTATGGATCATCAAGAAAGCGGTGGTATTTTTCCTAAAACAATTTATTTTTTAGTTAATTAAAATGTTCGCTCTAAATTATTCCGGATTATTTCGTTCTGTCTTATAACTTTATAGTAACCAAACAGTAAAGAAAAAAATATTTCCTTATCAATTAGAGAGTAATTATCATGTAAGTTTAGAAATTAAATTTAAAAAAATATTCCAATGTAATTTTTCGTTAATTTTCTTCATTGATTAATTAAAGTGGTTTAATATTTATCTTAGGGTAAATAACAAGTGGGCTGAAATGTTCATAGGGTGAAACATAGATGGCGCTACTAGTATTATACTCATATATTTTTAGTTCGCCCTAACCTTCAAAAGACACGTGCACAAATTTGACAGCTGTTGCACTATTAGTATGTGAGTTATAGCATGTTTAGTGTTCATCACGTGCAGTCCACTCAGCTGACTGTCGGTTGTACTCCGCTGTGAAATGATGGAGCCATGTTTCATCCATTGTCACATATCGACGCAAAAATTCGGGTTTATTACGATTGAGCAGCTCCAAACACTGCTTAGAATCATCAATTCGTTGTTGTTTTGGGTCGATTGTGAGCTCGCGCAGCACGCATTTTGAACAGAGCTTTCGCATATCCAAATATTCCTTCACGATATGTCCAACACGTTCCTTTGATATCTTTAGGGTCTCAGGTATCTCAATCAACTTCATTTTACGGTTATCAGAAATTATTTTGTGGACTTTTTTGATGTTTTCGTCGGTAACAGCCTCTTTGGGGCGTCCACTGCGTGCATCGTCCTCGGTGCTCATTTCGCCTCGTTTAAATTTAGCAAACCACTTTTCTACGGTTGATTTTCCTGGTGCAAAGTCCAAATAATGTTTATCAAGCCAAGCCTTGGCTTCAATAGTATTTTTTTTCGCCAAAAAGCAATGCTTTATTAACACACGAAATTCCGTTTTATCCATTTTTTCAAACTAACAAAAGTTGCTTCACTGAAAAGGCTATAACTCACATACTAATAGTGCAACAGCTGTCAAATTTATGCACGTGTCTTTTGAAGGTTAGAGCTAACTACAAATCATAATCTAGTAGTGCCATCTATGTGTCAGTCATATTTACCTTCCTCCCTTTTTCAATCCCTTTGCGCCCCACAGTTTGAGAACCACTGGTTTAAATGATCGATTAAAGAGTACCATTTTATTCACAATATGCAGGAAGACCGAAATCCCCAGGCCTTCACTAGACCGTGGAAAGATAGTGGATGAAACCAAGAGTGCCATGAAATACCTGGAAAACCTACATGACGAATACAAAAGAATATTGGACCAACTTCTTGAGCAACTACCAGCTTTAAGTGAATGTGGAGATGATAAAAATTCACTTATAAAGCAAAAAGTTGATTTTTTGAAGAAAAATCTAGTGGTCATAGAACGGGGCTTAGATGACTCTCAGGTAAGTGTGAGGAATTATTTTTAAACCAGTTTAATTTTTTTTGTGCAATTCTTTTGCTTGCAATAAAATTTCAATCAAAATTATGTGATGAATGGGGCGATTATTAATATTAAATAATTTTTTTTATTTCCAACGGCAGATTATGAACAATTACAGCAAAAAAAAGAACAACGGAAAAAACAGAGAACCAAACAAAACATGCTGAAACAGAGTTCATTCATCTAACATATCTCTAGCCTCCCAATATCGCTCGGCGAGAAAAGAAGTCTTGCTCAGAGCAGGATAGTGAAGTAGATGCGTGGAGTCCATGGCCTCTCCAGAGGTGCATATCGGGGAAGGAACAATTTTGAGTCTGTAAGGATGGTTTCGCAGGCAGTCGGTTGCCAAATTAGCCTCCATAACAGTAAAGACATCAATATCCTTCTCACATAGAGTCAGCAAAAGCTCTGCGCGCTTGGATTGAGACAGTCCACCGGCATTCCACTGTAGGACTAGAAGAGTATCCAAGTGAGGGGAGGAAGACATAATGCCAAGTTGTAGATCTTTCAGCCACTAAAAAGTGTTACCAGGTGCACCACGGGGAGGTAGATCTATTGCGCACCCATATTAAATTTGTCTTTACTAACATGTGAGACACAAAGTAGAGATTTGCATAAGATGCTAGATCCTTTTTTCGATGTGCATAGATACAAGAGAAGAGACTTCCCAAAGTTATTGTAAATTGCAGTGACTTAACTATTGAAATAAACAATATCCTAACACAATAGTTGTTCCTTTTATGAAGCAATTTGGCATAAAGATAATTGAACTTGAGAAATCGCTGATAGAAGGCGAGAAATCCCAAAACTGGACAAAATAGGAACCGTTATCATTAACACTTCTTTCTCTCTCAGCTTAACTTTTCTGAAACCGCTTAGAATGTCAATTATTCCATTAATTTCAAGAAGGTGCACTAATTGAATTTCAAATCATTGCATTATATATTTGCGTTTCATTCTGCAATTAGAACTGAAACGATAAAAAAAAGAAAAGAGTTTTAGCTTAATCTTTAAATGCCATGCATTAAAGTGAACCATATAAATACTCGAATATAGAATTTGATAATTGTTTAATATAATTCGTTAATCAATATTCATCAAATTTTGTGAGGCAAAATTTGTTTGAAAAATATATTCCCATAAAGGCCAATTAGTGATAATGAATAGTGGCTAATGGGCTCATATGTGTCAACTGCGTGTGTTATAGGCATTGCTTTCGAAGACTCGGTATAGGTTGTGAGCTCGCGCGGCACCCACTTTGAACAGAGCTTTCATTCACGATATGTCCAACACGTTCCTTTGATATCTTTAGGGTCTCAGCTATCTCAATCAACTTCACTTTACGGTTATCAGAAATTATTTTGTGGACTTTTTTGATGTTTTCGTCGGTAACAGCTTCTTTGGGGCGTCCACTGCGTGGTTCGTCCTTGGTGCCCATTTCGCCTCGTTTAAATTTAGCAAACCACTTCTCTACGGTTGATTTTCCTGGTGCAAAGTCCGATTAATATTTATCAAGGCAAGCCTTGGCTTCAATAGTATTTTTTTCGCCAAAAAGCAATGCTTTATTAACACACAAAATTCCTTTTTATCCTTTTTTTCAAACTAACAAAAGTTGCTTGACTAAAAATGCTATAACTCACATATTAATAAAGCAGCATCTGTTAAATTTATACACGCGTCTTTTGAAGGTTAGGGCTAACTAAAAGTCTTATTGATTTAATACTAGTAGAGCCATCTATGTGTCGGTCTATGAACCTTTCAGCCCACCTGTTATTTGGGTTTTTCCAATTATCTAGGTTTTTAATTTAGTTTCATATTTGTATGAGTTTTACAAAGTATAGCCAAAGTTGATATAGATGGCATGTTAGGTTGACGGAGATAGTAGGTTGAGTAAATTAGGGCTGAATTAAAGATAACGAATTTAATTGTTTTCTAATTAATACTAATATATGTGTGATTTAATACTAAACTATGTGTCAGCCTACGAACTTTTCAGCCCATCTGTTATAATTGAGTTGTTAGCAGAACTATTAAGCCTGATGTTTAGCATGCCTCTACTAAAATTTCACTTTATGGTAACACTAAATTATAGGAATGAATGATTCGTTAAATCTGTTGACTAAAATGCAATTTAATTTAATAAAAGAAATTCAAATGTACAGATATTTCCATTTCAAAGATTGTTAACTTGCTAATACAGCGTTCAGAGACAAAGTTTTTAAATAATGTTTTATGGACATTTTTGGGTGTTCTTGTTAAGTTAGGATATAGCAAGTTGCCAAACAAAGCATGAAATTAAAAATATATTCATAAATATTTTTTGTTCAAATTTGCCGGAAACTGATAAAAAGTGTATTTTTTCACTTTACACTCCTAACCCATAGAATATGTAAAACGTATGACATTTACTTACATACCTGTAGGCATCTGTTCATTATCATGCATGAACTAAAAGAATGAAAGTATTGTAAAGTTATAGCTGAGTGACTTGACAGTCGAGTTATTCTGAGCAAAAACGCAAGGAAAAAGTTAATCTTTTTAATAAAACCCTTTATTGAGTGCATACATAACGTCGTTAAAAACATATGGTTAAAATATCATTAGATTCTTAGAATTCTTATAACAGTTATGGCTGTTATTTCAAGACAGTGTTGCAAAACAGGCAGTTTTAAAGAAATTCAATTGAAAGTTTTGAATGCGTGAATCCAGTGCGCAGGTTGGGCAACCAGATTGTAACTGGGTGTAGTTGGGCTAATGCTCCGAGGTCTGCTACATATATTTCCTCTCGGAATGAAATGAAACGTCTCTCAGCACTTCTTCTTGGGTGAGAGTCTCGAGGACGATTGAACATTTCTCCTGAACGCCACAGGAGGCCTCTTGTCAGTGCATAGGAGGAAACAGTATGCTAATAGCTGAAGATGAAACAGCTATATCTCAACTTTTGATGACTCTAGCACCGGGGTCTCCAAACTACGGCCCGCGGGCCAAATCTGGCTCGCCAGTGTCATCCATCCGGCCAGCGACAGCAAATAGCTTATTGTTGCTGTAATAAGTTGGATAAAAAAACACAGAATGATACTAACGCGGTTTTATTTACTTGCTAGGTAAAGCTTAATGACAAGCATAATACGCAGAAATTTTAACTTAAACATAACAACTAACAAATAATTGAAATGAATCCCACTAACATTGTAAATTAGTGAACATCCCGCGGTTACCCTCGGTAGTGATACCTACCTATTTCCGCTATTAACCACTAGATGTCATCAAGTGTCGCGGTCGTATTGATATACACAATGGTAATTGTAGTGATTGAACCAGCTAATTTAGCAAGCGCTTGCTCGCTCAGAGCGCGTACTCGGCGACTGTCTATAAATTATAGATAATAGCAGAAAAATGAAAACGCTTTTGGCCCTTGGTACTTACTGGAGTAAACAGTATGGCCCTAAGGCTGGAAAGTTTGGAGACCCCTGCTCTAGAACAAACTCAAAGATTTGTTCTTTAAAATAAAACAATAAAAAATCAATTTTTTTACAAAAGTGGTAATTTTAACATGGTCGGTTATCTAATATGAATTTAGTTTGTAGGAGAAAAAAAATGTTCAAAACTAAAATAAAAAAGTAGTTTTATATAAAAGTCATTACTATAAAATAATTCGTTCGTTCTTTCATTCGCTATTTTTTTATTTCCTCCACCAGATATTTTTGACACTGAATAACATCGTTGAGAACATTGAAAATGAAGTGAGAGAAAATGAAGACGAAATCGGATCCCTCAAAGAAAGGATCAAAGCTTTAAAAGTGGAAAACAATTCTCTTCGCCGGGATCTTTCAATGACTCAAAGAAAACTCGTAGAATCTGAAGAGCAATCTGTTACCTTAGAAGTAGAACGAGATCATCTGGCTTTCATTAACACTCTTTTGTGTGAGGAAGTAAGTGAATTCGACTTGGTTTGAAATTTTTTTCTTTCTAATGCAGCTTAGACAGCTTGGTCTTGGATGCCTTAAGGCAAGCTCTACACAGACGTTACTACCCAGCGGGTGCGTGTAATTTGAAGATAAGCCACGGAAGCTGAGTAACAATGCCCCCACAACGCTCAACGATCCTATTGGGCCTGAATGGCCGTGTAGCTAGCGCTCTGGCGCTTGGTACCACAGGTTTCGGGTTCGAGTCCCGGCGGTGCCCTGGATGTTTGTAGAGGTTCGGAATCCGCTTTAAACCGTAGGTCCCGGTCTCATATGACTGTAAGAGCATCACGGAGCAAAAGTCAGACTTCTACCTACGGGTGCTCTATCACAACAGAAGCTGCCCCTTTCCCTCCATCCATGAGAAGATCACTCATGGGATGGCCATCCCGCACTGCAGGACATTGAAGATTAGTCAACAACAACGATCCTGTTAGACCGGGACCTATGGTTTAAAGTGAATTCCGAATCATTAGAAACATACATGGCACCGCCGGGATTCGAACCCGAAACCTGTGGTACCGAGCCCCAGAGCGCTGGCCATTCAGGCCCTACATAGTTTGAATAGAAAATTCAACAGGATTATATATCGTTGCATTAAAAATCTCATTCAAAAGTTACTTTAAAACTAACCACTCATAATAATAAAAGTTACTAAAGATTCTGATCTATTCTCAAAAAGCTAAAACATCTTTCAGTAGATCATCAGATCCACATACAGTGGATTCTCTCCCATGTCGGCCTTGAGGGGAATGAAATGGCAGATACATTGGCCAAAGGGGGTGCTAGTGAGGTATTGGTTCCACTTGAGCCCTTTACCTACACAGAGATTTACTCACAAGCTAAGTTAAAAGGAAAAGCAATTTGGTCTACTCCCCCAGTGCACCAGTGGTATCCTGGCGGTACTTTGGCACATAATTGTGACAGGCAGGGACAAACTGCAATCCCTCGTTTGCTCAGTGGACACCTGAGAGCTATGACTTTGTCAGATGGTTTGAAGGCTTTTGCACCAAGGGCTCCTCTGAGTTCACCATCTCCCATTTGGCTCAGATGTCAGGATCTCCTTGACAGTCCGTTGATGGACTTGGACATTCTTCGGGTATTTGGCCCTAGTCTAGCCCCGCTGGACTTTGGAGATAGGCGAAGAAGAAAGATTCGAAATGTTTAATAAATGTTTCACATACCTTCTTTTAGTCACAAGGAGTGGGTGTCAAGGAAATAGGGCCAATTTTGGTTTGTTATTTGTAAACACTTGTATTTTTACTATCCCAAAGATATTTTCTCTCTCTAAATTTACATCCAGATGTGAAAGAGCAACAGTTTGTTTCCATGCATTGTGCTTTGACCTCAAAAAAAGTCCAAACGTCCTTATGTACGCGTGTGAAAATCCTTTGAAGTGGAGGAAACGACCAATTTTCTTTAGATAGATTTTTACCTATTTCGATTCACAAAAAACACATCCAAAATCGAAACATTTGGCCAAATATTCGCCTGTCCCAGGTGAAAATACAAGCCCAGTTATCTCAATTTACAACAATTTTCCAGTTTTCGGTTCGGAAAGTCCAGTTGGAAACTGAAGGTCCAGTCCGATTCTAACCACAGCAAACCTGTTTTCCAATGCAACTTTCAAATCTGAACCTAACTAAACACGAGTCCAGATGTGTTTTGAAATACTTCTCGAAGATAATCTTTTCCCTGCACGCATTTAACAGGTAGACTGAAAAGTTCATAGGCTGACACATACATGGCTCTACTAATATTAAATCCATATGAGTTTTAGTTAGCCCTAACCTTCAAAAGACACGTGTAGAAATTTGACAGCTGTTTGCATTATTAGTATGTGAGATATACCATCTTTAGTGAAGTTATAGCATTTTTAGTGTTCATCACGTGCAGTCCACTCGGTTGACTGTCGATTGGACTCAAGTGTGTTTCAGCTATGTTTCATCGATTGTCACATATCGACGCAAAAATTCGGGTTTATAAAGATTGAACAGCTCCAAACACTGCTTAGAATCATCAATTCGTTGTCGTTTTTGATCGATTGTGAGCTCTGCGCGGCACCCACTTTGAACAGAGCTTTCGCATATCCAAATATTCTTTCACGATATGTCCAACACGTTCCTTTGATATCTTTAAGGTCTCAGCTATCTCAATCAACTTCACTTTACGATTATCAGAAATTATTTTGTGGACTTTTTTGATGTTTTCGTCGGTAACAGCCTCTTTGGGGCGTCCACTGCGTGCATCGTCCATCATACTCATACTAATAGTGCAACACATACTAATAGTGCAACAGCTTCCAAATTTATACACGTGTCTTTTGAAGGTTACGGCTAACTAAAAATTATATGGATTTTTTCCTAGTAGTGCCATCTATGTGTCAGCCTACGAACATGTCAGGCGAACATATATTTTTTGTGTGTGTGTATTCCGTTCAATTCATTTCTCTGAGTTCGATACGAATCGGTCAGAGAATTCATTTAATTTTGTTTAAATTCATGCTAAATAGTTATTATTAACGAGCATCGTGCAAATAAGTACATAAAAATTAAACTAAAAATATTATTTCAGGACAATAAAGCAGCTTTTCTTTCTTTTTTTTTTTTTTTTTTCAAAAATAAACAATGCATTAACTCTTTTTGTTGTTCATTAGCTAAAACTTTCACATTCAAGTCTTACTTATCATTTTATATTGTTCAATTTTTTAAAAATATAACAATTTGAAATGGGTGCATCTTTTTGAATAACGACGTGTTCTGATATAAATTAATTTGCAATTTATTCCTTTCGTAAATATTCTAACATCTGGAGATGATAATTTAAAATATAACAATATAACAACATACAATATAACTATATACAATATAACAATTTACAATATAACAATTTACAATATAACAATATAATATCTTTAAAAATATAACAATTTGAAATGGGTTCTGATATAAATTAATTTGCAATTTATTCCTTTCGTAAGAATCTGGAGATGATAATTTCAATGGTTTTAATGAGATGTCATTTTTTCGGTTCAGCCATGCCTTGAAGAGACATCCGATGAAGGGGAATCCCTTGACCTCAGTTTCATAGATGAAAAAAGTGCATCCGACACTGAAAGTAAGTGAAATACCACTACTTACTTTCTGCTAGACATTTCTGACGAAAAATCCTTTATTATTATTATTATTATTATTATTTAAAGATTCCACTTCATATAATCTGATTCATTTAAACTTGTCATTAGAATCGCATACCGCAGAATCTTCAATTTACACTGGTGTGGGAAACTTAAGCAACAATGTAAACATTTAGCAGATAGCCATGAAATTGCAGAAAAGGAGGTCTGGAGATCAGTACAATGAACATGTAAGTCAGTAGAAACGTCATGCGTTTGCAAATATCAGGAACGAAGCGTCGGAGGCGACGTGAGCGTACGGAAAACGCATGATGTCGGCGCGCTCAGCTCAGCAGTAGAATAAAAGGAAGGACGGAGACGCAATTCAACATATTCGCTGCAAGTGCCAGTGAGTCAGTTCGTGAAATATGGCTAGAAGAAATCACCTGGACGACTTCACACTTTTAAGAAGGATCGGAAAGCTGGAGGAGGGGCGTACTGTCACCAGTGTAGCTGCAAAAACATGCCTGTTGCTTAAGTTTTGCACACCAGTGTAATAAAGTTTTCAAAGGATTTCATCAAAATCTCAATAAAAAACAGGATATGCAATATTCGCTGTAAGTTCTTATGACTCCGTGATATATTGCCTCGCAGTAATTTGACAGAATAATTTCACTTTATGTAGAAAAATTTATTTTGTATATTATTTATTTGCATAAATAATTAGCATCACTATGATGTACAAAAATATAACATGCAGTATACAGTATATATATATATATATATATATATATATGCTACAATTTTGCTTCATCAAATATTTAAACTAAATACAATTCGAAGTCTCACAGAAGAAAAAGTTAAATAAAAGTTTATTACACTTCTATAGCTGTAACCGGTGCTATTAAATGACAAAATCATATTAAAACCAACTAATTTCAATTTTAAAATATTGAAGGAATGAGAAGTTTTTACAATGAAAGCAATTTTTAAACAATATCCAACATTAATTTAAAAACGGTTTAAAATATTTTGTGAATGAAAAATACAAAAAATATTTACTCTATGAACACTTTATATCATATTAAATATGGAATAATTTTTTACGCTTCAAACACTGTAAAATGATCCTGTGTGTAAAGTTTTCAATACCTTTTCTATAAAAATAATAATAAGTCATAAAAAAATAAATATAGTTACTATTATATATTAGTTATATAAGTTAGTTTAAGCCCGTGTCATAAAGTGAGAGACCAAACTGAAAAACATTTCACTATTGAGCATTATGTATATCTGGATAATTAAAGCATTTCGGTTTTGTAGAAAACCTATTTTTCAATCACTTGTCAGAACAAAATTTGCCCTTTATGATCGTATTAATGTTTAAATTTAATAAACATTTTCATAAGCTTTCCTAACTTTATATTTAACTATAAGTAAGTTATTATGGTTATTATTTACAGTTTTTATGGTAATTGACTATAGATATTGATGCAGTAACAGGTGGGCTGAACAGTCCATAGGCTGACTCGTAAGCGGCGCTACTAGTATTAAATTCATATGCTTTTTAGTTAGCCCTAGCCTTCAAAAGACACGTGTATAAATTAGACAGCTGTTGCACAATTAGTATGTGAGTTATAGCCTTTTTAGTGTTTATCACGTGCAGTCCACTCGGCTGACTGTCGAGTGGACTCCGGTGTGAAATGATTGAGCCATGTTTCATCCATTGTCACATATCGACGCAAAACTTCGGGTTTATTACGATTGAACAGCTCCAAACACTGCTTAGAAACATCAATTCGTTGTTGTATTTGGTCGATTGTGAGCTCGCGCGGCACCCACTTTGAACAGAGCTTTCGCATATCCAAATATTCTTTCACGATATGTCCAACACGTTCGTTTGATATCTTTAGGGTCTCAGCTATCTCAATCAATTTCACTTTACGGTTATCAGAAATTATTTTGTGGACTTTTTTGATGTTTTCGTCGGTAACAGCCTCTTTGGGGCGTCCACTGCGTGCATCGTCCTCGGTGCTCATTTCGCCTCGTTTAACTTTAGCAAACCACTTCTCTACGGTTGATTTTCCTGGTGCAAAGTCCGAATAATGTTTATCAAGCCAAGCTTTGGCTTCAATAGTATTTTTTTTCGTCAAAAAGCAATGCTTTATTATATCTATGTGTTATTAGCGTCATCTATGTGTCAGCCTACGAACTGTTCAGCCCAGCTGTTAGCTCGCATCTCTGGGATCAATTGTTTAAATTTTTTGTTCGTATTGTTAGTGTTTGAATGGGGTGTTTAGGGATTTAATTTAATTAATGTTTTCTTTTTATGAAGTCTTACTAACTCAATACTGTTTTTTTAAATAGGTTCTTTTCCAAATATACCATGTTTCATAGAAATTGATTGTTCTCTAAATCCCCGTTTAAAAATATTTTACAATCTTGTGATGGGCTACATCGCAAAAGGTTCTTACGAAATTGCTGCGCCCTTGTGCAAGACAACCTTACAGGACTTACAGGATAAGTATGGTCCAGAACATCCTGATGTTGTTGCAATGATGGATATTATAACCATTGTATACAGGTAAAATTACTTACTTCAGTTATGTCGAGAAACGTTTAGGCCAGGGATGGGCAAATTACGACCCGCGGAAGGTTCTATCCGGACCCACGGATAGAATTTTAATTTGAGGGTCCGAGGGAAATTAAAATATATATATATATATATTTATATATTATGTATCCCTCTCTTTTTCTACTTTGATTAAATATAATTTTTTTCTTCCTTTTTTTCAAAGGACTGGTGATCTTTTTACTTTCTCTAATTTTGTTCTACAAAACATTAATTGACGGAAATAGCAAGCACAGGCAGCTTTCAATCGGTAAAAGTGGAAGTTCTTTGTTAGTTATAGCTGTAGATGGGCGCCAACAAGTGTTATCTATTTCTTGGGGAGCAAACATATGGGAATCCAATATAGGTGAATTAGACCTCATAGTAGAATGCGCATTTTAAACTCCAGCCAGCGACCTTTTCTTTTGGCGCGAGTTCTGATATTATTGATTGCGCCATTTCCCGAGGTTAAATTCAATACCCTCAGTAAATGAAGAGTATCTTAAGAATTATGACGATGGCTTGAAAAAACTGCATTTTGAGTTCGGAATCATATTTCAAGATTTCAGTGCCATTCAATCTAAATTGGATATTTTTACCATACCTTTCAATGTAAATTGTGAAGCAGTGAGGTCAGATTTGCAAGTTGAATTAATTGAGTTGCAATCTAACAATCATCTCAAGCAGTTGTTTCTAAATATGTCAAAGTTAGAGTTTTACGAATCATTATCGAAAGTAAGTTTCCCAAATTTAATATCTCGCGTCCAGAAAATCAGTGCTATGCTTGTTTCATCTTATATATGTGACACAAGTGTTTTCAACTATGAACCTCAGAAAGAATTATTTCAGAAGTAGACTGACAGATGAGCATTTAGCCTTGTTACTTAGAATCAGTACATATCACTTCGAACCTCAACATAGGGAACTTTTAAAGATTAAATCGCAATTTCATTCATCTCATTAGCATATTTAAATTGTAATACTTGTATATTGTTTTTAAAATTTTAGAAAAATTTATGTTGGCCCGCCAAACTTTTTTTTTTTTTTAGATTTTTGTCCCGCGACCGAAAAAGTTTGCCCATCCCTGGTTTAGGCTATATTGATACTCTGAAACAATTCAATTATTAACTCTTTGCTTATTTTAATTTATGGTACTACTAATTTTAACTATGGTTTAAATTTTTATATAACATAATACATGTGTTATTTAATTTACCAAACTACAGCACACGATCAGTTAAATCCCGTAAGCGTCCGCGAGAGATTATCAATCATAATTTTGTTTCTTTCCCGGCATCGAAGAAATTCGCCTTCGATTCGGGTTAGAAATTCTGCAAACTCGTAATACCATATCTACTAAGTTGGGTAGTCTAGAAGAGTAATTTAATTAATCCGCTCGAATTTAAAGTTTGAAAAAAAAAAGTTCCGCTCGAAATAAAAAGTTTGGATAAAAAAAACATGAAATGTTTGACACGGTGAAAGGAAAAAATATATATATATATATAATAATGAAGAGTATTAAACAAAGAGGAAACCTGAGGTATCGAACCGGAGGAAAAAACATTTTTTTTAAAGATGAGCTGAAAACAAACGTATGAAATAAAAAAAGGACAAAATGGATATTGTAATTTTTTAAAAAAATAGACTATTTAAGGTGGTTTTAAACTTCGATTCCATTTTGAAGTTGTATCCACCATTACACTGAGTAAAAATGGTTTGACCTTTAATGATCGGGCTATTGTGATTAGCTGTATTACAAAAGAATTTTCGAGAAAGTTTAGTAATATAGGTATCTAGTTTCAATATTAAGGTCGTTGTGAAAGGTAGAGTTACGTACGAACCAGGGAGCACCAGTGTTAATCCGAAGTAATTTATTTTGAATTATTTGTACTTGATTTTTATTAGTTTTTTCTGCTATACCCCAAATTATAGCTGCGAAAGTAAGGAGGGGTCTTAATACCTGCTTGAATAGCCATAATTTGTTTGAAAGAGTGAGTTTGCTATTTCTATTGATGAGAGGTAGGCAGAAAAAAGTTTTCCAACATTTTCTTTTATATTATTGATATATTCAGGGAAGATTAGTTTTTTTTTATCAATTATCGAACCAAGATATTTAATGTGCGTTGACCAGGTTATTCTTCTTCTTCGCCTATCCCCAAAGTCCAGTTGGGCTAGACTAGGTCCATGAATCCAAATACCCGAAGACCATCAACGGACTCTCAAGGACATCTGAGCTACAGGCGGGTCAAGATGTGAGATGGTGAAGCCTGCTTAGAGGAGCACTTGGTGCAAGTGTCGAAAGCCATCTGAGAAAGTCAGAGTTCTGAGGTGATCAAACGGGTGATTGCAGTTTGTCCCTGCCTGTCACAATTAAGTGCCATAAGTGCCGCCAGGTCGATGGCCCCGATACCACTGGTGCACTGTGAGCAGGTTATTGATTCATCGAAAAGATCGAGATTATCACTGGGTTCACTAGCGTTTCTTTTACGAAATATTATTGCTTGAGTTTTGGAAATATTGCTGGTAATTCGCCCTCTAGTAAGCCATTCTTCCAGGAAGTCTAGAAAATTCTGTAACTCTTTTAAGACGTATCGAATGGTAATTCCATATCGACTTACCTCTTCGTGCATTTTGTCGCTTTTCTGTCGGTCCAAAATGGCAGACATGTCTTCAATACTTGCTCACCATTAGAGTTACAATTTCTCTACAATGTGCAAAGGTCAATTTTATTTCCGATTTAAACTAATTTTTATCTAATTTTTATTCTTTTAAATTATTAAATCTAAATTTTTATCTTTTAATAACTTAAATTTTTATAGTTAATTATTTTTAATTTTGATATTTTATAAATTTTTCCTGATCAAGTAATTCAGACTTAATTATTCCTTTTTAAATTCATTTAATGTAAATTCCCTTTGGAATAAATTTTTAATTATTTTAAATTCTTAATTATGTAACTGGAGGTACGAAGATTTGATTCTTCAGGCACTCTGCTAAAACAAAACCTTTGCATTTGTATTGTACCACATTTTCTACAGAAATAACTCATAACATCTTGTACACTGATATTTTTGTTTATTTTCATTATAATTTTTGAGGATTTTTTTAATTAGCTATCACAGTTTTTCACTCAAAATAAACTCTTTAGAATATTAGGCTCCAAGAAATTAATTCTACCTTCAATCAACCAACTATTGCATAGAAATGAAATGTTCATGTACTAATAGGTAGCTAAGGAACAAAATAGGCTCCAAACAGGATTGTAATAAAATTTCATAGGCAAATACTTTTCTATTCAAATGTTTCAATTTGGCAGTCGATGAAGGAATAACTGGAGTTCTAGAGCAGGGGTCTCCAAACTACGGCCCGCCAGTGTCATCCATCCGGCCCGCGACAGCGAATAGCTTATTGTTGCTGTAATAAGTTGGATAAAAAAACACAGAATGCTAATAACTGAATTTTATTGATTTGCTAGGTAAAGCTTAATGAAAATCATAATACGCATAAAATTTAACTTAAGCATAACAACTAACACATAATTGAAATGAAATCCACCAACTTTATAAAGTAGTGAACATCCAGTGGTTACCCTCAGTAGTTATGTTGGGGTAAAGAGTATCGTATATATGTATGTATATCGATGTTTGGAATGTATATATCCTGAATCAAACATGATTTTTATCCTGAAAATCCCTCAGGAATGGAAAAGCTAAATTAACGCGAGTGAAACCGCTTGTAAAAACTTGTAAAAAAATACTAATGATATTTATGTAATTGGGTTTTTTCACTGACAATAGTTTGTAGTTAATTGTACCAATTATTAAAAGTGATTTAAAATGGCAGAAAAATGAAAACGGTTTTGCCCGCCCTTGGTACTTATTGTTATTATACACAGTATGGCCCTAAGGCTAGAAAGTTTGCTGTAGAAGAAGACGCCAACTCTACGAACTAATGCTAAGCTGGATAACAGTTGCCCTTAGGGTCAGAAGTGGACCAATGCCTCCTTGGTTAGGTCTCTAGCGGTAACTCTGGAATAAAACATTCAATTCCTTTTTCTTTCATACAATGCATTACAGATCCATTCGGATAACTTCGTAGTGAATCAGGATGCTTTGGTTCGGTTTTTTTTTTCTTGGAGTGGATTTGTGGTTTTTTTTTAAAAAGTCTCAGTGTAATGGACAACTCCACACTTAAGAAGAATTTTTTTCTGTAAAACAAATGTAATATCTGCAACATTAAATTCTTTCAAATTATGGGGAATTGGATTTTCAATTCATAATTATCAGACTCTCCGCACCAGCATAAGTAATTTATTGTGGACTTAAAACAATAAATTACTTATGATTTTTTTTATGTTACATTGAGGAATTCATTATTGCATGTTATGCAATAATATATTCCATATGTATAATATGCACCATATGTATGTTATTCCATATAATAATATGCACCATATGTATATTATGCAATAATATACATATGGTGTTGTGAAATCCTCAAAGAATATCCAAAATTTTAATAAGTACTTCTTCTGATAGAACTAATTTTAAAAAAATTGTAAATGCTATTGACAAGTTGTTCCTACTAGTTGACGAATTTTTACAACTGTTTATAAGAGAATACGATAACTATCAAACAATCGACGTTTTCTTCAAGGGTACATTTTTTGTACTGGTGAAGTGTATTAATAACTTTTCAACTCGTGATAATTAACAAGTGGGCTGAAACGTTCATAGGCTGACATATAGATGGCGCTACTAGTACTAAATCCATATAATTTTTAGTTACCCCTAACCTTCAAAAAACATCTATATAAATTTGACTGCTGTTGCACTATTAGTATGTGAGTTATAGCATTTTTAGTGAAGCCACTTTTGTTAGTTTGAAAAAATGGATAAAAAGGAATTGTTAATAAAGCATTGCTTTTTGGAGAAAAAAAATACTATTGAAGCCAAGGCTTGACTTGATAAACATTATTCGGACTTTGCACCAGGAAAATCAACAGTAGAGAAGTGGTTTGCTAAATTTAAACGAGGCGAAATGAACACCGAGGCCAAAGAGATAATTTCTGATAAGCGTAAGTTGCCGTCACAGATGAGGGCGAGTTTCTTCCAGGGTGAAAATTTGAATTTAGAAATAATATTTAACTTTAAATATTTATTTAAACCAATAGTACCATATTATGAATCTACCTTGAATTGTTTTATACACAAACGTTTTTTTAATATAAATACAATTATTATAAAAGTAGATTAATTCCCCAACTGAAATAATTTTTATCTTATTTTGTTCATTAAAATTTTCTATAGTGGCAGAAATGAATTATTTTAATAAAATAGTTTATTTCAAAAAATTTATAAACAAATAACCCTTATAGTTTGTATATATAATACAAAAAAATATTTTCTAAATTTCCATTTATTAGTGGAATTAAATTTATTTTTACAAATTGTATAAAAATTGAAATTAATTTTTTCTCTACTAAATTTTATTTATTTCAATCCTAAAAATTTTTTATTTGAATGTTAACAATAATAACACTTTTTTATACTATATTTATATAATTTATTATTTACATCATTCCAAAACAAACCTTCATGATACAAAAATATGTTTCTATATTTACATTTATGGCATGAAAATTAGTTGTAGTGAAACACTTTGGGATATCCAAAAAATTATAGCTTAATGAATGCCAGAATATCTCTAGTCAAACACAAAGCTCAATCATTAGGATATTATCCCTTTATATTAATCTTATACAAAATCATAGTTTCTAAATACTAAATATCAAATAGTTACTCTAAAAAGCTTCTATTGCTAAACAAAAAATAATTAATATTCTTATTCTTAATCAAGATATACGCAATGATATACATAATGAAACCTAGATGCATATTAATAAATTTTTAAATAATGGAATATTTTTTATTCTAAGGCCAATATACAAAATACTTGTAATTATATTAACACACTTTCAAACTAGCCAAAAGGCATTTTTCATTATATTATGAGGTTAAAGTTGACAATTTTCTTTTATTTGGGATCTTAATTTTATCATTTCTTACTTTAACATAATTATTAGCAACATTTTATTCCTCCCCCCGACATCTGTCGACATTGTCCAAATCGAGCCTCTAATGGATCTGTTTGAAATTTTCCTAACAAAATATACTTTACATTATATGTTTCAAATATGTAATTTATCAATTCTATTAAAGACTCCAGAGTAAAATGCAGAGCAAAATATGTTTCCTTAGTAAGTTTACCACCTCTACCAGCAAGTCCCAATTTTTTTTGTTCAGACACTTTTAAAGAACTTAAATTGTCTCAAGAGCAAAGCCAAGCTTTAAATCTTTTTAAAAACATCACATTGTTATCACTAACACTTTCTATTGGTTTGCAGAAATCATCATTCAATTTGAAACCTTTTTGAGGATATTTAAAGCCAACTATTTTCCACCATTTTAAAATACAATCAATAAATACTGCTGTATTATAACTTTTTTCATTTTCATTACTCTTTAAAGCAGTTATGTTTGTTTCATTAAATACATTTAAAGCAAATAAAAAATTTTGTTTCTCAATTGAAGTTGGATAAAGAACCCTCTGAAACATCAAAAAAATTATTCCTATGTAACTTTTTATGTTATGGCCAAGTCCATTTTTGGCCAAATTCTCCCGTTATCCTGGATTTTCCGGGACAAATTTTAGGCGCAGCCAAACATGCTGATAGGCGATCGAAATGTGTTCATCTGAGGGACCCCATGCAAAATTTCAGCCAAATCGATCGAAAATTACTCCCTTAAAACGCTAAAAACACTAAAAAAAGCTCGGAGAGCGCCCAGAGCGTGTATTTGTGACTTAAACGCATACTTGCTTATATCTACGGAAAAAAATTTGCTAGACCAATTCTTTTAAGGGGTTTAACTAGCGGCGTGAAATGCTATTTAACGATATACACATTGTGGGAATCGCACGTTAATTTCTCCCGATTTGGTACCCGGGTATATCGGCGAATGCCCAATTGGGGCTCGGCGAGCGCATGCCCGTAACTTCTACAAATAATTTCTTAGAGACACACGGATGGTGGCTATCGATTCGTGGCGTAGCCCTACATCCTCTGGAAACATCAAAAAAATTATTCCTATGTAACTTTTTATGTTATGGCCAAGTCCATTTTTGGCCAAATTCTCCCGTTATCCTGGATTTTCCGGGACAAATTTTAGGCGCAGCCAAACATGCTGATAGGCGATCGAAATGTGTTCATCTGAGGGACCCCATGCAAAATTTCAGCCAAATCGATCGAAAATTACTCCCTTAAAACGCTAAAAACACTAAAAAAAGCTCGGAGAGCGCCCAGAGCGTGTATTTGTGACTTAAACGCATACTTGCTTATATCTACGGAAAAAAATTTACTAGACCAATTCTTTTAAGGGGTTTAACTAGCGGCGTGAAATGCTATTTAACGATATACACATTGTGGGAATCGCACGTTAATTTCTCCCGATTTGGTACCCGGGTATATCGGCGAATGCCCAATTCGGGCTCGGCGAGCG
>BPLQ01015448.1:0-180747 GCA_021605075.1 Caerostris darwini
CGCATACATTGCTGATGATGATGGATATCCAATGCAGTGGTTTTACTGAAGCTGGCAAAGTAGATGTCCAGTCGATTGTCTGTCAGAGGAGTATAATCCGTATCATGCCTCACACATGAGGTTGAAATTTGCAGAAGCAAAGATTCCCAGCCTTCAGACCTTTGATTCTCTTTTCTTTTCAAAATTCTTTTTTTCATTTTTCCCTTCTAGTAGCCAACACTCTCTCTATATATATATCTTGTTCAATTTTTCAATCGTTCATAAATTTTTTATTCATCCACTCAAGTTCAATACATTTTTTTAACTTGTAGTGGATGACACTGGACCTGTTAATACAGTCTTTTAAAATATTAATTCATTCATTAAATTTAAATTAATTAATTATAGTTTTTTAGATTTAAGTTGCATATATCTACAATAGAGGACGCAGATAAACTTTAAAAATGAATGAAAATTATTTATAAAGAACTTTCTGCAATGGGAGTGAATAAAAGCAGAAATTGACTTTTAAATTTTTTTAATTTTTATATTACTTGTTTTAATTATTTTTATTATTGTAGTTTTTACTTAAACAAAACTAATGTTCTTAACAATTTTTTCCGTTTTCGTTCTTCTCTCTAGAGACGTGCAATAACGACACAAAGGAATGTCTAACAATGTGGGAGCATGTCAGGAGATGGATGGTGTGGCCTCTACGAATGCAAACGTGGAGGTCGGGTGACAGTGCGGTGTCAAAACCTGTCGATGAATGCGCAACCGGAAGATAAAGCACTGCACCCGAGATCGAGGTACCTGCTTTTCTTGAGCTACAAGAGAGAGCAGCAGCTGTGTGCATGTGCTCGGGCAATAGGAAACTGCATCACGAAGAAAACATTTGCAAAGGTGGTACTTTTATCTTCACACAAAACTATCAGGAATAGTTATATTTGCTTTGTATATTTCTACGACAGTCAAAATGAGATCAGAAATAAAAAACAATTCAACTGAACCTTTTATTTTTTGCCCAGTTAAAAGAATTATATACCACTGTGCCCAAAAAGTGTAAGACCGTTTTTGAGCCCTCTTCCTCTTTCGCGAATAAAAGGATTTCTGGCATATAGGTTTACCATGTCTATCCTTGAATAAACACTGAAGCATTGGTTAAGCATTGCTTGTTATGTTTGAAGAAACTACCTCAATTGTTTCTGTGATACAGGCTTACCATATGTTATCTTTGGAATAAAACACTGAAGCATTTGTTAAGCATTGTTTGTTATGTTTAGAAGAAAAAACTACCTCAATTGTTTCTAGCATATAGGCTTTCTTACCATGTCTATCTTTTTGGAATAAACGCTGAAGCATTTGGTTAAACATTGCTTGTTATGTTTAGAAGAAACTACCTCAATTGTTTCTAGCATATAGGCTTACCATGTCTTTCTTTGGAATAAACACCTCGAAGTATTTGGTTAAGCATTGCTTGTTGTGTTTGAAGAAACTATCTCAATTCAAAAGCTATTTACATTGTCCAGCCCTACATACTAGCAAAGAGTCTCAATACCAGGTTTACAAAGAATAGAGTACATTTAGGAAGATTTGGGTATCATTAAATAATGCATAGTAAATTCTTCAGGCACTGAGCAAAGGGTTAGGGATCTCAATCGTTTGACGACAAAAGCCAACTGTGGGTTGGTTGATCATACAGAACACAGGACAAGTTTACGAATATGATTTTTAAATGGAGCTCAGCATATCGTTTGATTCTAGGAGGATTTCATATATTGCTGCATCAGCAATACTCTCTCTGAAGGCAATAATAATGAATATCTAAGAGCATTTTTTCCATTGTATAATAAACCCCAACATGGAGGATACTGTACTAGATCTGGTATATGGCAACCTAAGTTTGAATATGTTACCTGTAGCGTACTACATGTGTCGTCTTATAAGTCTTCTCCATGAAAAGCATGCATTTGAAATTTCACCATGTTACTTACTTCAATATTAGTTCATAACTCAAGGCAAAAGAGAAAACTTAATCCTGGCGACGGCGGCGTGTCTCAAAAGAAAAATTCGTATGTTGGGCGATCATAACCTGGTATAACTTCTTTAATAGTGTGTCCTTAGTTCTCCGGATATCTCTCAATCTTAGTTTTTACTGTGGTAAAAAGTTTAGTTATCGAAGGAAGAATCTTTTTAAAAATTTGCGACAATTAACACAATTATAAGAGTGTGTACTAATTCAGAAATCCCTTTAGCGTGCTAGATGATTTTGTACTGCCACGATTACTGTCGTGGGTAATAGCGGAAAACTACACTTACAAAATTTGTCCAGGAATATCTCCCTTAATTAATAATAGCTGCCTGATGGCCAAATTGCCCAGCGCTCTGGCCTTTGTGTTACCACAGGCTTCAGGCTCTAATCCTGGCAGAGCCGGCATGGATGCAGTGGTTCGGAATGCACGTCAAACTACAGGTAAAGTCAAATTATTGGAATATAGTGAAAAAAGTAGGAATTGACTTTAATGTTCTTTTTTTTGTATTACTTGTTTTATCCATATTATATCTTGTTGACATCATTATTGATGTTGCAAATTTTTTAACAGCACTATAAATGCTCAAAATAATAAAAAACATATGCAGTTATTTGTTGAGCTCACGCAGTTGAGCGAGAAGTGGCAAACTTCCCATATGCTGCTCGTGAAGAGTTATCTTTCTAAATTGGCGATGGATTCAGAAGTTCAACCTTCAGTTATAACAATGGCGGCTCTACGATGAATTTGACCCAGACATAACAATAATAACCCCCTTTCTACAGATTTCTTAAAAGAATCATGTATGTTCTGTAAATAAGGTGTAATATCGAACAAAAAAGTACAATAATTTTTCTGTTGTTTCTTATCCCACTTGGTCAACAGCAACACCTAGATCAGGGGTGGCCATCCCAAATGGTCTTGCAGGTCACTTTGGAAATGCATCATAACTCGCGGGCCGACTATGTTTAAGACCGACTATAGACACTTTCTGAGTGGAAAAATTGAAACATAATTCAGTTATTATTTTTGTGTTTACTATTATTCTTACATGTAAACATAAATAAATATATTAATAATGACACTAAACGCACATTGTAAAGAAATATATAATACTAAAAATGAAATAATATAAAAATCTTTTTAAATATATAAACGAAATAAAAAAAAAAAAATGAAATTTGAATAACTTAACACTTGAAAACTTGAAATAACTTTAAAAATAACACATAATGTATTATTTTTAATACATTGGTTTTCACTACTTTGGCCATTATGAAATAAATATATTTTGTAAAAGTGAGATAAATCTCAACGGTCGGAAAGATATTCAGATGGGTCACATTCGGCCTGCTGTTTGGCCATCCCCGATGTAGACTAAGTCCATGATTTTGACTGACGAGTCACAATATTGGGTAAAAATGCAGATTCCTTTTTGTCCTTGACCTTGCGGCACAAAAGACATGGGCATCCAAAGAGGAGAAATCTGACTTCAACCCATCCAGTTATGGGCCACCCGGGCACTGGGTAACCATTTCAGTCCCCTTTACTATATCCATGAGCTACAGTAGGCTTATTCTAATCCGACCCATACAGAGTATAATTATTCGGATCAGCAGAATGCAGTTGTGATCAAAACTAACCCAATCATTTCCTAACGCTTTAAGGGACACTGGACTTTCTTAAGTCTTAAAGGCATCATATGAATAGTTTTATTTCTTACGATTCATTTTTTAATGAACAAATTTGACAAATAAATAATTTTCAAAATTCTATTTCTTTTTAAAAATGTTTCAGAACTTTTATATTATAGAAACATGCAGAGAGAATAATGACTGTCAAAATGGAGTGAGTTTGTGAGGGAGTCAAGGAAAAAGTTCTGTACATGCGGACGCGGTGTGACCGGTGATCTGTGTGAAACGATCGTAGACGCACATCAGGAAAATACAAAGTGCAAGAGAAAAATGGCAACTGCTCCTACAACCATCAGATGCAGACAGTTGTCTGCACATGTTCGAAAACGATAACATTGCAGCCGTACGAGAATATTTTGTAAAGGTTGGTAGGAAAAGAACTTATATTTCAATTCATATGGATTCATTACAATCAGCATTTACCCCTCATTCAAAAATTCTTCCGCTATTTCTACAACAACAATATTTTTGTGAATGTCTTTCCCATTGATATTCATATAAAATGTACATCGATCAGGCAGACATTTAGCCATGCTAATACAACAACCATGCAACCAACAATTCTTTCAGAGTGCTATCTCTAAACAATATTTTGAGAATGTATCTTTCCATTGATATTCATATAAATGTACATCAATCAGGCAAACATTTAACCATATTAATGCAACAACCATGCAAAGACAACTACGTCATTCATTAGGCGTAAGTTGTCTTCAGAGCTAATCGAATGACATAGATACATTTCTGTACTGTGCTCCGTGAAAAGGTAATTCGTGCCATTTAAATATAGAAACAGTTAGATTCATTGGAAATGAAAGAAGGCTGAAATATAAATTTCGAAAATGATTAATCTATGCAATTCTTCACAATACACATGTGCAGATATAGAAGTTCGCGAATTTCGGAGATATAGTAGAGTGGTTCCCGATTCATGTTTGAAGATATAGTAGAGTAATTGACGATATAATAGTAGTTCACAATACGCTGTCGTTCACATGTTTTAAAGTGTTTCAACAATAAAAATATTCTCAGGTATTCATGTGGTCAAGGACTATTGATGGCAAAGTAAATTTAGACTTTCTAAAGATTTTCCTTTTGATGACGTTTCTATGCTAGCTATAATCATCAAATTTCAGAAAGGTAATAGAATAAATGTAGGGCATGATGGTCGAGTGACTAGCGCTCCGGCGCTGGGTACCACAGATTTCGGGTTCCAGTACCGGCGGGTGCCATAGATGTTTTTAATGGCTCGGAATCCACTTTAAACGTAGTTCCCGGTTTAATAGGATCATAGAGCGTTGTGGGAGTGCTGCTACTCTTTGTCCGTAGCCTATCTTCAAGCTACACGTGCTTCCTGGGTAGTGCTATATGAGTAAAGCGGCGCAGCCATTGTCTATGGCATAAAGTTAACTGTCTCTGTATTGCCAGCTGCATTAGGGGGAAAAAATATCACATTATATTTTTATTTTCGGGAAAAAAGTGCCAATTTTTCTGCCTTATTTAACCCATTGTAGACATCTTCTTTAAAAATTTCTTACCGATAATTTTTCACATTTTTCGATTTTTGTCATTGAAAAATAAAGATTTTATTTAAAGATGTTTTACTTTAAAAATTGTCTTTATTTTTTTTGCTTGATGGATAAATGAATTATTTTATTTTCAGAATGCGATTGCAGTGTCTATGGGGAGTTGCTCTTTTATAGGGTATCAGAAGGTGTGTTCATGCAGTCTGTCGACTACTCAGTGAAAAGGACTGGAAAATGCGTTGGTAAAAAGAGGAACAAAAATTATTCTGTAGAAAGCTATTCGACTCAAGAGACATTAACAAAGAACTGAATTTTCATTTGAACTGAATTGCATATGGCATTTAATCTACATATGCAAGACATCTCATTAATTGCATAGTTTTTAAAATGCAGATGAAAGAATGACAACTTTGTCTAGCAGTGTTCGGTTCTGCCTCGATCACTTTTCAAAATTGAATTTTTACGAATTTAAACGTTAAATGAGATTTAATTTTCAGACGGTCTTCCAACATTATTATCGCTAAAATACATAAATTTCGTCTTTGGTTAACTGGCATCCACCTAATGTTTCGGTTTGGTTTTGCCGCTCTACAGTCATTTTGGGCTAATTACACCGTCACTTTGAACATCAATGCCATATGATGCAGGTTGTAGTCTATTGTTTGCTAGAACCAGCTGAACTCATGCATACCAATCACTTTCAAAGTGATCTAATTGGCGATAATGTCTTCATCTTATTGGTTGTACCTCCAGAACACCAACAATGTGAAAAAGTTAAATAGTTCACTTAAGAAGAATTTCCCTTGTATACTAAAGCGGCCTAATGGCCAATTCGCGGTGGCACAGATGTTTGTGAGGGCTTCGGCATCCACGTTAAACTGTATTAACCGATCTAATTTGCCTAAAGTGCTAAAATTGACCGTAGAACAGCAAGACGTATCCTAAAATCCCACATATAGTAGAAAGTAAGCCAATAGTAGTAGTAAGACAGAACATTAAGCCCAACATGCACTGTTTTTATTTGTTTTATTCCATTATGATTGGGTAGTTGAAAACTGCTGAATGGCAGACGCTAAAACTCATTTGGAATGAAAAATTAAGTAGTTGGTATAAAACCTATGACTGAAGTTAATGATGATCATGTTATTGTTTTTAATAATATTTTTATTTTCTGTAAAACAATGTATTCAAATACCGTTAAAAAAATAAATAGTAATGCATCTTCGCTCACGATGTATTAAAAATCATTTTAAACAAAACGTATTTTCTTGTTAAATACATGAATCTCTTTGATTTATGAAAAATATTTTTTTTTATCCTTTTAATTAATTTATTTTTTATTATTTTAAATAAAACATGATTTTTCATTTTATTTAATTCAGGTACAAAAAAAATGTGTTTAAATAATGTTTGATTAATAATTTTTTTTAAATGTATGCACGCAATTAATGTGTGCTTCTCAGAATGTGATTTCAGGTTCCTACACGGTGTATGCACTTTTGAAGCGGAAGAAAAGTGAAATGCATTTGCGGTCCTCGAACTATTCAAATAGATGGAAAGTGCGTTGGTAAGATATAAAGTATACATCATTTATTTATATATATAAAAATATACTACTGTGCCCAAAAGTATGACCAATTATTTTTATTTTTCAAAAACTCTTTATTTATTCGTTCAAATTTATTTCCTCGCCTTCAAAGTAATCCCCCCAGACACAATGCACTTATGCCAACTTTTTTTTTTTCCAATCCTCAGTGGGTGCTAAAAAGTCATCCGCAGGGATGGCCTCGAACGCGCGCCGATTCACGTTGAATCTCTTCAATAGACTCAAAATAATGTTCCGGAGTGGTCTTTTGAGTATAGGAAACAGCCAGAAGTCGCACGGTGTGAATATGGTGGTTGCGGAACGATATGGGTATCATTTTTAGCTTAAAAGTCACGAATACTCAATGTAGTGTGAGCTGGCGCATTCAGTGTTTTCGGTACCAAAACGAGATTTGACGCGTTTGAGGGCCAAAATGAAATTGACCGATGCTTTTGAAATTCCAACATCAGCAGCAAGGTCTCTAATTGTAAATCGACGGTTTACAAGCACCAAATCTTTAATTTTTGGACGTGAGCTTCGTCGGTTGAGTTATTTGGTATATCAAATTTGGTTATTTGTTATCGTCTTTGTCGGTTTATACCCCTTCTAAACATTTCTTTCCGATGTAGGAATACTCGCCTAATGCCTTCTGCAACATTCTGTACGTTTCCGCAAGCAAAAATTGAATGCAAGTTCTTTGCTCAATTAACTCAGACATTTCAAAAATCGCCGCAATCAGTTTTAACGTCTCACAAAGCCAAGCGTAACTCAAACACTAATGAATATTTTGACGTGAAATTTCGCACAGATGTCAATGACAGTGCCAGCAACGTAAAAGAAAAAAGAAATTGAAATTTCATAAGCCCGGGAATTTTAAATTGAAAATTGATCTTATCTTTTTGGACACAGTAGTATGCAAAATGTATGTACAATTACTTAAATTAACATATTTTTTGTAATCAAATAGCAATAATAATATGAAAAATCGCAGTGAGTGAGGGAAAAATTTTGAAGGATGGGAAATTGAAAAGTATTTTGTGATCATTTCTCACTTGAAAAGAAATATTTGATCAGTATTTAAATTAGAAATAAAAGGACTTAAGACAAACTTAAATAAGGTATTTAAAATTACTTCAATTATAATTATATTATTTTATTTATATAGGATGTACCAGAATGCGTACAACGGACTCATCCCAACCGAATCCACTTTTTATAAGGTGGAGCTGTGGCGTCTAGTGGTTAATTTCAAAAACAAAATGAAAAAAAACAGGGTGTTTTTTTTAAGGCCAACAGCCATTTAATTAAGCACACTATTATTTACAGCTATTTACTTTCCTTAATTCTGCTTTTTACAAACTTATTCATCATCTTCATTCACTCACTGCGTCACGCAGCTATCCCGTCGGCCGCCAGTCTCGCTCTCTCTCTCTCATCTCATCTACGGGGATTGTCCCCTTCTCCTGTGGTCAAAGTTCATAGTTCAATACTCCCCACATGATGAAAGGTCTATAAGATCTACACATAACCTTAATGTGTCGCCGCCTACTGATTAGCAGACAAACAAATTCTACATTTATTATCATGTGTAAAAATGATGTTGTCGTGGTTAGGGTCCATGACATTATCCGAAAATGAGGGCTAAGCAAATAAAAAACTCAATTTCAAATTTTAGCGCAAAATGGTACTTTGGGCCCTTTAACTCTTGAATGATTCATGAATAACGTTAGTCTTAAGGAGTTTTCTGGAGAATGTGGGTTTTGATTGAGGTGTTTTTGTAGTATGGTTTCAATCCCTTTTCATGTTTTGACTTGCAATTTAAATGTATGTATATCCAACGTAGTGCGTTGATCAATTCCTTCTTTTGAAGTTTCATATTTATCATTTGGGCATTTTTCGGTGCCTATTGAGCTGTATAGTATATTCTCATTGTGTTTGGCATACTTGTTTCTTCATTTATGCCTATAATTTCTAAACTTTGAACTTTGATATATTCTTTGGCTATTGAATGTGATAAAGTTTCTGGTAGAATTGGGAATACTTCATTCTTCCTTCAAGATTACATTTGTATTACTTTTTGTATATTCTTTTTTAGAGATTCTTGAACAATTTATTATTCTTCATGAAGTTCTTGATCTATTCAGCATTGCTATATCCATGTGGCTATTTGAATTTGGGCATTTCTTTAGTATTTCAATCAACTGCTTCCTATATCTCTTGCATTATTAAACATTTGGCGTATTCCGAGTTTATTCATCCGTACTCGAATGTTCACACATGATAAGTTGAAATTTGCCGAGAAGATTTCAGCATTTTTTAATGTTTTTTATTTATTTATTTGCAATGAAATGTATGTCTAATTATTTCATCTTGACATATAAATACTCAAACCTGTAAACCCCTTTAGACTGAGTAACACCATTTCGGGGAACAATACTGTTCCCTATTAATATAGGTATTGCATGGTTTTTGAAGTGACATTCAGGGTAAACTGCTCCACAATTGCGAGAAATATTAAAGAAAATTCTTGAAATAATAAACAGACAATCCAATTTTTAAAACAAGATGTTTTTCTTACTGTTTTCCTCTGATTATATTTATTAATCAGGGGGCCTGAATGGCTGAGTGGCTAGCGCTCTGTGTCACAGGTTTCGGAGTTCGAGTCCTGGAGGGACCATGGATGTTTGTAGTGGTCGTATAGTTTATAGGTGGTCTAATATGATCATGTTTTAGGGGTATTACTCGCGTCCGTAGCTTATCTTCAAGCTACATGCACCTCTTAGGTAGAGCTAAGTGAGTAACGCCGATGCAGCGCATGCCTTAAGGCATCCAGGGCAATTATCTAAATGTTTGCCAGCTGCATTAGAACAAAAAAAAAAATATTTCTTATTCAAAGCCGTAGATATTGCACCTGTAAGATATGTGCGATTTTTTTTTCCTTACTGTATTTTGAAAAAAAGGAGACTTATTTCATTGTGGTAGAAAAGGCAGCAATGGTGCCTTTTCATAGTATAGTGTACATTTCATATAACAAGAATCATTATTCGTTTAATATTATTCTACTGAATTTAATGCAGAAAAAGATTATCTTAGTAAAACATGACGTTAATTTAAAATTTTCATTTCTTTAGCTATAAAAAGTACTACTGAAAGACCCAGAACAACAATGATCATGACAACTCCAAGAGGTAAGATTAAAAATTTTGAAATTTTGTGTTCTGGTTTACTCAATTCTTTCCCTTCTCTTAGTTTAGATAAACTCATTTCATTTTTCAATTCCTTCTATTAGCTCACACTCTCCCTATATATGTCTTGTTCAAATTTCCAATCGTTCATAAAACACTTTTTATTCATCCACTCAAGTTCAAGTACATTGTTTTTGAACTTGTAGTGGAGGACACTGGATGTTAATATAGTTTTTTTTTTTCAGATATTAATTCGTTAATTAAATTTAATGAATTAATTTTAGTTTTTTTTAGATTTAAGTTGCATATATCTACCAATAGATGGCACCAGATAAACTTTAAAAAATGAATGAAAACTATTTTAAAGAACTTTCTGCAATAGAGTGAAAAAAAAAGGTAGGAATTGACTTAAATTTTTTTTTTTTATATTACTTGTTAGGAGTTGAATCTCATCTTTCAGTATATAATTTCCAATCGATATCTACAATGCCGATCATTAAAATATTATAAAAATATAAAGATTTTCTAAAAGATTTTGATTCACGTGCGACTAAGATATCATAACAAAATTTATCCTGAGTCAAATACTGGATTTAACTTTTGTTGAGTGCAATATTTTTACACTTCAATAAATTAATTTCTATTTAACACAAAAGAATATAAATTAAACTAAATAAGCGTTAAAAAATTATTTGTTATGAGAGATAAGATTAAATGTATAAAAACAAAAATAAGAAAACTATTTCTTTTTTGAACAACGTAGCATTTTCACATACTTAAGGCAAATTCTTGTTGCATTCAAATATCCTTGCATTTTTATTATTATTCAATTCCTTCTATTATCTTACACTCTCCCTATATATATCTTGTTCAAATTTTCAATCGTTCATAAAATACTTTTTATTCCTCCGCTCACGCTCAAATACATTTTTTTTGAACTTGTAGTGGATGACACTTAATGTTAACACAGTTTTTTTAAATATTAATTCACTAATTAAATTTAATTAATTAATTTTAATTTTTTTAGATTTAAGTTGCATGTATCTATCACTAGATGGTGCCACATGTATGAGGAAAATTTCAACTTGAAATGAAAACCTTTCTTTTTTTCAATTACTACTATTAATTCTCACTCTCCCTATATATATTTATACATCTTGTTCAAATATTAATTCCTTAATTAAATTGACGTAATTTTTTTTATATTACTTGTTATTCGATGTGGATTCCAGTTTTAGGGTGTTCTTTAAATTTAAAAAATTTTAATTGTATCTTATTTAAGAAATAAATTAATTAAAATATAATTTTTAATATTTTTGCATTGTTTAAACCCAATATCCAAATAATTAATTAATCTAAAAATATTTCAAATCGATAATTCTATTACTTAATCTCTTCTTTCTCTATTACTTTTAATTTCTCTTCATTTCAAATAATTTTTTTACAATTCTTTTGTTTTTGATATTAATAAAAATGCGATCAAAAATTTCCCCCAATCAATTAATTCACAAAGTTGTTTTCTTTATCAATTTAAATAATCTTCATAGCTTTATCTTACAAGGGACAACGGAATTTGTAAATATACAATGGACTACTTATTCAAATGGAACTAAACAGACAAAATAAGAAAAAAAAGTAATATAAAAAAAAAATTTAAAGTCAATTCCTACTTTTTTTTTCACTATATTGCAGAAATTCCTTTATAAATAAAGTTGAAATTGTCCTCTTACATCTGGCGCCATCTATTGGTAGATACATGCAACTTAAATCTAAAAAAATTTTTTAATTAATGAATTAAATTTAATGAATGAATTTGAGCCTGAGTGGATGAATGAAAAGTATTTCATGCACGATTGAAAATTTGAGCAAGATATATATAGGGAGAGTGTGAGTTAATAGAAGGAATTAAAAAAAGAAATATAAAATTCACTCCTGGTAGGAAATATATGTTTATAATCTACGATGCTCTAGTTGGTCCACCTATTGTGTAAGAAATTGGCAACCTGCCAAGTCCGGTGGATTCAAACAAAGTGGTGTATCAGGGAAAAAAGGTATTTTAGGAGGGCATATTTAATGATAACTTATTTACAATGGATAGAAAAGAAAAAACAATCCGAAATTCCTGTATGTCTTGTCCAATATTTCGTCGTTCTACCACTCCGGTTTCCCCGATCTTTTTATCTCTTTTTCTTTCCCTCTCTATCTCTATCTCTTGATCTTTCCTTTCCCTGCCGTACGGCACCTTCTTGTTTGTCTCTTTCTTTCACTTGTGGCACATTCCTGATTGTTTTCTTCTTTCACTTGCGGCATCTTTTTGTTTGTTTCCTTCTTTCACTTGCGGCACCTTCTTGTTTGTTTCCTTCTTTCACTTGCGGCACCTTCTTGTTTGTTTTCTTCTTTGACTTGCGGCACCTTCTTGTTTGTTTCCTTCTGTCACTTGCGGCACATTCTCGTTTGTTTCTCTTCCTTGCGGCACCTTCTTTGCTCCTCCTCTCTCACCCTCACAATAAAATGGGCCGGACTGATTTTGATACATAACGAGTTGGGGAGATAATTGTGACACGTTAACACTGGAATAGTTACGATAAATCTGTTCAGCGGAAAGTCTACCGTTGAGATATAAAAAAGAGAAGAACACTTTTTAAATTTTTTTGCAGAAAATACTTGCAAAATGCTGCGAGATAATTTGGGGGCCGTATAGCATTTTCCTCCCTGGTATCATTCCGGATAACGCTGAATTTGCTGTATCTTTGTCTTTTCAGCGGAGAACATCAAATCAAAAATCCTATTATTCGAAATAGTTATTAAATTTGAATTATATGCAAATTAATTATTGCAGAATTAATAATGATTTTTTCCTATAATTATAGAAAACTGTGGTGGCAGTTATGTAACAATCAATTTTATTTATTCACACAAAACACAATAAGACCAATCATTTTTTAAAGCAATCAATTGTATTTATTCACACAAAACACAATAAGACCAATCATTTTTTAAAGCAATCAATTGTATTTATTCACACAAAACACAATGAGTAGAGTCATTTTTTATAACAATCAATTGTATTTATTCACACAAAACACAATGAGAGTCATTTTTTATAACAATCAATTTTATTAATTCACACAAAACACAATGAGTAGAATCATTTTTTATAACAATCAATTTTATTTATTTTCACAAAATACAATGAGGCCAATCATTTTTTTATAACAATCAATTTTATTTATTCTCACAAAACACAATGAGGCCAATCATTTTTAATAACAATTAATTTTATTTCTTCACACAAAACACAATCAGAACCAATCATTTTTTTATAACAATTAATTTTATTACTTCACACAAAACACAATTAGGTCAATCATTTTTTTATAACAAACAATTTTATTGGTTCACACAAAACACAATGAGGCGAATCATTTTTTATAACAATCAATTTTATTTATTCACACAAAACACAATGAGGCCAATCATTTTTTATTAATTTTAACTTTATAAAAGACATTCATATTATTTGAAATCCAACATAATTTTATTAAAATGCTAATGCTTATTTATGAATTTATTTCCTTCCCAGACTGCTACTGTGGTAAGAATTCTTATTCGTGTCGCTTCGATTGGCGAGGAGGCAAAATTTGCGGTTGCCATTTCGGATACGTTCAGAAGGATGGGTATTGCACAGGTAATATTTTTTGATTTTTTTTATGTTATTAAATAGAATGAATTGCCCGACTCGCCGCTCAGTGGCAACTAGTGCCGATGGTGAACATGAAGGCTGAGGATCAATCCACTTCAGCCCTCATGCTCACTTTAGGATGCTTACTTTTGATAACACGTAATCATTTGATAATTAGTTATAAGTAGTTATTTAATCAACATTTACTATTATGTCTTTTGGATGAGTTATGTAAAAATATTGACAAAACAAAGTTCAATAGTTCGACTGCATGGAATTGTAGGAACGAACACAAATCCAACTTTTAATAGCATAATTAATAAAAATATCTGGAGTATAAAGAAGTATAAAAGTATTTATTTATGGCTGGACAATTTGAATAGCTTTTGAATTGAGATAGTTTCTTCAAAACATAACAAGCAATACCTAACCAAATGCTTCAGTATTTACTCCATGGATAGACATGGTAAACCTCTATGGCAGAAACAATTGAGAATGAATTGACATAGTTTCTCCTAAACATAAAAAGCAATGCTTAACCAAATGCTTCAGTATTTACTCCATGGATAGACATGCTAAACCTCTATGGCAGAAACAATTGAGAATGAATTGACATAGTTTCTCCTAAACATAAAAAGCAATGCTTAACCAAATGCTTCAGTATTTACTCCATGGATAGACATGCTAAACCTCTATGGCAGAAACAATTGAGAATGAATTGACATAGTTTCTCCTAAACATAAAAAGCAATGCTTAACCAAATCTTTTGTTAGGTGTTGTTAAGTATTAGATTTTATTGTGCATTTAATAAAATTTATTTTTTTATTTACAATCTAGTTTTAACTTTCTCGTTAATTTCTACATTTTTATTTCATCACTTTCATATTTTTAAGAATAAAATTTTATTAACAGTTGTGTTTTCTTCTAGAAATTTGCAGCGATGACAAATGCTTACACGGTAAATGCCTTGTACGTGGACAAGATTATGAATGCAAGTAAGATCACATTGATAGATGTTTCGTTTCAAATAACCGGAATTTAAATTTTTCGTACTGAGTAATTCTCAAATGACCAAATATATTATTTACATTCAATATAGATCAAAATTTTATTTCTCATTAAAAATGCGGCACAAAAATAGTTTATTTCACCTTTACTGTAATTTTATTTACTACTTCGTCCAAAAACTAAGACCAATTTAAAATTTCCGGGGCATATGGAATTTCATTTTTTTTCTTCTTTTTTTAGGTTACTGGCACTGTCCTTGACATCTGTGTGAAATTTAACATCAAAATGTTCATTAGTGTTACGCTTGGCTTTGTGAGACGCTAAAACTGATTCCGGCGATTACTGAAATGTCTGAATTCATTCAACAAAGAACTTACATTCAATTTTGTTTGCGGAAACGTATAGAATGTTGCAAAAGGCATTCCGTGAGCATTCCTATATCGGAAAGAAATCTTTAGAAGTGATATAAACAGCTCAAAGAAGGTAGAGAACGCGTTGAAGAAGAAGAGCCTTCTGATCGACCATCACCCTCAACCGACGAAGCTCACGTTCAAAAAAATTAAAGATTTGGTGCTTGCAAGCCATAAATTTACAATTAGTGACCTCGCTGATGATGTTGGAATTTCAAAAGGATCGGTCAATTCCATTTTGAATCTCAAACGCGTCAAGTCTCGATTGGTACCGAAAACACTGAATGCGCCAGCTCACACTGCATTGATTCTTCGTGACTTTTTCGCCAAAAATGAAACCCATATCGTTCACCGTATTCACACCGCGCGAATTCTGCCTATTCCCTAAACTCAAAAGACCACTCCGGGGACACCGTTTGAGAAGATTCAACGTGAATCACGCTCGCTTTGAAGGCCATTCCTGCCGATGACTTTTTAGCATGCATTGGGGATTGAAAAAAAAGTTGGCATAAGTGCATTGTATCTAGAGGGGATTAGTTTGAAGGCGATGAAATAAATTTGAAAGAGTAAATAAAAAATTTTTGAAAAAAAATAAATTTAAAGCACACTAAATTTAAAATAAATTTACTTTTTGGGCACAGTACTATATACCTGAATCACAATACAAAAAATACCACCGGTATTTTTTTATATAATATACAGGGTGATTACAATAAGTCCCACTTTCAAAATGCTGTAAAAAACAGAACAACTCTTCAGAATGGTAAAAAGTAATGATAGTTACAACAAAAAAATAGTTGCTCCATTTCGTTCGTTGTTAATACAATAGTCGTTCCAAAGTGTCTCAACAGATGGCGCTGTAAGCAGCATTCTATACAAATTAAAAAACACGCATGCGCACAACACATTACATTTCATATAAAAACGCAGGATACGTGGCGTTCGCCTCAAATTCTTTATATCAACGACATTCCTCAGATCACCAATATTTCTCTAGGTATTTATGCAGATGACACTGCGGTCATCACCGCAGCAAAAACACTTGGCACCATTCAATCTAATTTCATGAATTATTTTACTCACCTCGAAGCTTGGCTCACTAGATGGCGCATTAAAATAAATGTCGATAAAACTGAAGCTGTACTTTTCACGAGGAGAAGAATTACTCCTCTTAACATTTACCTCTTTAACCAACTAATCAACTGGTCTATTAACGCAAAATATCTCGGAGTATATCTTGACAATAAACTAACTTGCATTAATCATATGAATCACATCAAAAAGAAAGTAAATATTTGTATACGCATGTTGTATCCCTTTATTAATAAAAACTCACCTCTTTCCTTAGAAAATAAATTACTCATCTACATGTACTATTTGCGTCCTGTTATAACTTATGCTAGCCCAGTTTGGGGTTCTGCTGCAAGGTACCATATTAACTTTATTAATAGAACTGAAAATAAATTACTTCGTATGATAACAAACTCTCCTTGGTACTTTAGAAATGATGACATTCGTCAAAGCTTATCCCTCCCTGCTATTCAAAATTTTATGCTTAAACTTGCGACTAATTTTTACGCAAATCTTGATTTTATTCCCAATGATGAAATTCGTAATCTTCCTAGATACGATTTCACATTGCCGGAAAACGCTAAACGCCCACGGGCGACACTGCACAATTTGCAATTGACCTAGACGGACTGTCTCAGTGCTCAGAGTAGAGCTCATGTTGCCGAAAGGCAGCGGGTTCGAACCTGACCTGTCCCCTTTAGTCATCATTTCTAGCAGCAATTACTCTACTCCGTAGTATACTCCTATTTATAATTTTGTATATTTTTCTCAGTACTGGTTTTTTTATCTTTTTTCTTTTATTATTTTTTACCTTTTCATCAGTTTTTTAAATTTAACTTTTAATTTTTTCATTATTGGGCAATACCTTGATCACTTACTACTGTTTATAATCATCAATGTCTTACCTTTCACCAATGAACTCTAACATACCATCCTGGAGTAATAGCTCATCATAGACCAAGGAACTCCGTGAAAACAAGGACGACGACGACGCCTCAAATTGCATCTGAGCAGCTTGTTCCATGCCATTGGTTTTAAAACGTTTTTCCATCATTAGATTAATTTAATTATTACGAATTATAACTATTATTTTTTTCTAATTTCATCCGCTGGTTGAAATTAGTCGTTTTATTTCAGTTGAATATAAAACCCTTTTAAAGTAAAATGAAAAAAGAGAGTTTTCAAGCAATAATCGAGTTGCGATTGTCCAGTTCTTGGCGCATCAAAAAAAAAAAAAAATGCTAAAAGTCGCAGAAACGTGCAATTAAGTTGGTTGCAAAACAATTTAATTAGTGCAACAGAATGACCCTATGATGAATTTGGAAAGATGCTTCCGAAAATAATTGTCAAGATAAATATTATGCCAATGTTGACTGTTTGAAAAATCAAAACTGTGGATGTGATTGCAAAGATTGGAAGGAAATGTTCCTCTTAGCAGAAGAAGCACTATATGATCAGCAACTCATGCCGATAGAGTTTTCATGTCTACATTATTCCGAATTTTGAAACAAAGGAAAATCCATAAAAATTGGAAATCCATATCCATCTTTAAGTTCATGCTAATAGGGAAAGTAGAACAAACATCTTTAAAATGCAATAAAGAAATTATTGTAAAGTCCAACTAACTACCTTCTTCTTCTTCATTGGTGAGACAGCCCATGGTGCAACAGCCCATCTCTTGTCTCGAAACAAGGAAATACGGGCTAAGTTGTCAGCTTTACGCCCAATGCTCTACTGCCATGTTAAACCGGAACCTACGGTTTAAAGTGGATTCCGTAGGTTCGTGTTCCACTACAAACATCCATGACACCACCGGGACTCGACCCCGAAACCTGTGGCACAGAGCCACCTAACTATCTGACTATTCAAAATAAAAATGAGTAATATTTCTTAATTTATTGTTTAATTAAATATTTTTTCGTAACAAATGTTGCGTTCTATATTTTCACTTCCTACTATTATTACAGGATAAATTAAGTGCGTCAATCGCTATTACTATTATGGGATAGAAGGAGTACTTATTTAAAATTTAATTATCATGTGTATTTTTTCTTGCTTATATAGAACCTTATCACAACTTATTTTAACTGTATATTTTTTGAGCTTTTTATCTGTATAGAATATTTAATGAAATTGATGTTCAATGTATGAATTTCGATTTTGAGATTTTTATAATGGCGAAATACTACTGTGCCTAAAAAATAAGACCAGTTTTTATTTTTTTCAAAAACTCTTTATTTATTCTACCAAATTTATTTCATCACCTTCAAAGTAATCCCCTCCGGACACACTTATGCCAGCGTTTTTCCAATCCTCAATGCATGCTAAAAAGTCATCAGCCGGGATGGCCCTTAAAGCGCACGCCGATTCACGTTGAATCTCTTCAATCGACTCAAAATGGTGCCCTCGGAGCGGTCTTTTGAGCTTAGGGAGTAGCCAGAAGTCGCACATTGTGAATACGGCGGTTTTGTGGAACGATATGGGTTTCATTTTTGACGAAAAAGTCACGAAGAATCAATGCAATGTGAGCTGGCGCATTAGCGTGATGCAAAAACCAAGTGATGTCTTTCCATAAATATGGCCTTTTTCTGCGAATAGCTTCGCTCAAACTACTTTCGATTGATCGGTTGTTTCGAGTCGATTTTACGATTTTATTTACATTACGATACGATTTTATTTTATCTACAAATTTATAAAAATTCAAGTATTTATTAAACTCGAATATTTATGTACAAAATTTATTAAAATATATATGAAACTAACGTTTATAAAATATTTATTATTTAAATAAATAAATTAAAATACTAATAAAATAAAATATCTATGCATATGTTTACATATATTTAAGTACTTTATAATTGATCCAAGTAAAGTAAATATTAGCAAAAAAGGAGATTTTTCTAATTCATTCAGTTTTAAAAATGTTTTTTTTTTTTTTTTTTTTGTATTTGATTATTTATATATTATTATTATTTTTTTTTACTTAGATGTTTTAAAGGTTACACTGGCTCCCGATGCGAAAACAAGATTGAAACAAAATCAGGTAAAAACACTTCATTTATTTGAAGCATGCTTCACTTCTCATGAAAAAGAAAACATTTAAAAAGTTTATAAAGAAAATGTTTAAATTTAAACATTTTATTATTAATTAAAATTTACTTTTAAATTTAACTTAATGTTTGTTCATGATACTTTATTCAGAAATCAAATTATTTGACTGAATTAAATGTTTTGTAAGTGCCATGAATGTATCAAAAAACACATTAATTATTGATTTAAGAAATTCTTATTAAAATATCAAGTGGTTTTTAATGCAATCAATTATTGAATTGTTAATCATATATTTTAATTAAATTTAAAATCACAAATATTTTTTTTTTAAATTTCAGAATTAATTTACTCCAATCCCTTCCTTTTTCATTCAGAATTTAAACTAACATTTCAGATACTTTTTTCTTCTTTCTAATGCAGCTGGCAAACACTTAGACAGCTTGGTCTTGGATGCCTTAAGGCAAGCGCTGCACAGACGTTACTTACTTTGCATTACCCAGGGGGCGCGTGTAACTTGAAGATAAGCCACGGACGCGGAGTAACAATGCCCCCGAAACGCTCTACGATCCTGTTAGACCGGGACCTACGGTTTAAAGTGGATTCCGAACCACTACAAACATCCATGGCACCGCCGGGACTCGAACCCGAAACCTGTGGTACAGAGAGCCAGAGCGCTAGCCACTCGGCCATTCAGGCCCCACATTTCAGATACTATAAGATGCTAATCTCTGGCCTTCAATCAGTGATTAGCATCAACAAATTTAAGTCCATGTGTGCGTGTGTGTCTAATCTTCAGTGTCCTGTAGTGCGAAACGTACATCCCATGAGCAGTCAATTCATGGATGGAAGGAAAATGGCAGCTTCTGTTGTGGTGGAGCACCCGTAGATAGAAGTCTGACTTCTGCTCTGTGTCTCTGAAGGAGGGCAGTGCTTTCCGGGAGGACCTTTAGGGGAAACTACCCCTCATCTACTTATCGTGTGGGAGAAAACCCGAAAAACTCTCACAGGCAAGATGCTGAACATCCCAAACGCCATCGAGTCTCCTTATTTTTTTGAAACAGTGTCTACAACAAATCCGCCAGCGGAGCGAACCTCCGCCCTCATGCTCATCAGCGGTGCACGTTGCCACTGAGCCACGAGTCGGGCACAAATTTGATTCATGAAATTATTACCAAAAAAATCAAATATAATAATAGATATTATATTGACACATCAGATACCTCCTTAATTTTTTATGTTGTACAATCCTGAACATTTATTGAATTAAATGTTTCTTCTCTTTCTGATACGTTTTCTAACTGTCATGCATTATAATTACAATTTGCTTTTATTTATATATTTTCAGATAATCCAGCATGGTGGCGCATCTTGCAAATTTCGAGTAGTATTGCTATATTCGTCTTGCTCTCAGCCATATTTTGTTTCCATTGTCAAAAGAAGAAATAGCGATTTCGAAGGAATCTGCACTTGGAATGAAGATTTTATGTTTAAAAGCTCATCAAATGTGTTCATACAAATGCAATTAAAAATGTACATTTTTGTTTTTATATTTGCGTATATTTTTTTACAAGTAGCAAACTATTTATTATAAAAAAAATCAGAATTCAGTGGCATGACGCATAGCGCATTGGGTTTCCGAATTTCAAAGAACTCCACTCAAACTTAAGTGGCCGCAATAGTCCTCATCTATATTCTAGAGACAAGAACATTCAATATGCATTCGTTTCTTTCCTGAAAGTGATTCCGTTTGGGTTGAAGAGAAGTAAGGACGTTACGAACCCTTTAAATACCTCTTAAACGACGACGATTTGTAGGTTGACGGAGCTCCTTGGTATGGGTAACCGCTAACTCCTTCTTTGCATGTGAGAGGGAAGTTACTTCAGCTTTAAGCCCATTGCATTAAAAATAAAACAATTAAAATAGAGATAATAATATATGGAGAGGAGAAGTTTTTTTTTTCTTTTCTTCTTTTCAATAAAGTATTTAATAATTAATAATTATAATTTAATAATCAAAATAACAAAGTAAAAAGAGGAGAGTACAAGTTAAAAATTACAAAAACGTTTAAGAGCAGTTTGTTAAGTGAGGATGAACTGGTAATGACGGGGGAAATCTGCGAATCGCACAAGGTCAGTTGCAAGTGAACGATAGAAGAGCAGAGCCTGGGGGACGGGAAACGAAAACGTTTCGACTACCAAGTCCTGTAAACACTATAGTCACTACGTGGCATTGTTAGATGGTTTGGAGCATATACAGTTGGCAAAGATTTGTAGCTTGTCAGCTTTATTGTTGGTAGAATTAATTTGATTGATTAAATTTGGAAGATTTTTGATATCAGTGAAAAGAGAAATAAATTCTGTGATTAATATACTCCTTAAAGGGAATTTAATGTCAAATTTTAGATATAATGTATATTGTAACGTCTCGGCCGATATCAGACCTATAACGGTTGCAAGAAGAGCGCCATTTTCAGGTTCTATATAACTATATAGTGAGGGAAGCTGACAACTCCCCACTTGACGGAGGAGGAAAATTGGGTTTTTTTGAGATCTGCGACGAGTCAACTTTAAATTTTATTTACGTACATTATATATATAAAGAACTCTATTCACAAAAAATGAAAAATAACCACATAAATTAGATACACAACTGCAGTTCACTCCAAGTTCGGAAATTTTTAGATTCGGAAAGTCTATGACAAAGATGACTAATCTAATGCATAACAAATAACTATCTGATAATTGTCTATGACAAATGACTAATCTAGTCTATGACAAGTCTAATGCACTAGTCTGCGGCATATCTTAACTATCACACGGCGTGGTAAACGAAACCACAAGGGGCTCACTTTGAAAACAAGCGGAAAACTTCTGTCTAATCAGCCACTAAGAGAAAAAAAGAAAAAAAAAACACTTCTGGTCGACTCGTCGCAGATCTCTCTCTCTCTCTCTTCTTCACCAAAAAAAACTCCTTTTCCTCCTCCGTCAAATGGGGAGTTGTCAGCTTCCCTCACTTCTCATTGTAGTAGACATTTCTCAGCTAGTGGTCCATTACCCATCACGATGGAATAATTCATGATATAGTTCATATTCAATCTGTAGTTGTTTCGACCTGTGAAGGTCGCACAGACATTCACTAATTTACTGACTAGTCTCATTCGACAATCGCTGACTAATCTCATTATACATCATACCGAAAATCTGCTATCAGATTTGAGTGACAAGTTGCTCTCATTAGTATAAAACACTCATTGCATGTAATATAACCAACCACAATATAGCTCGTCAGCAGTCAAATTTAAGTGATGGTTTTATTATATATTTTTAAAATAACTTCCGCTCTCTCTTGGGAAAGAAATGTCAAAAGTTTTCTCTTGAGAAAAAAGGCTACAATATATTTTATAACGTTTCCTTTTGGACGTCATAGGGAACGCTAACTTTGCTACACGTTGCCGTTTGAGTGACGAATAACTTCAAGTGAAGGTGATCAGTGAAGGTTCACTCTCGTCGACCAACAACCTCAATAGACGAAGCTCACGTCCAAAAAATTAAAGATTTGGTGCTTGCTAACCGTCGATTTATAATTAGAGACCTTGCTGCTGCTGATGGAATTTCAAAAGGATCGGTCAATTCTAGTTTGAGCCTAATACGCGTCAAATCTTGCTTGGTACTGAAAACACTGAGTGCGCCAGCTCGCACTGCATTGATTCTCCGTGACTTTTGCGCCAAAAATGAAACCCATGTCGTTCCACAACCACCGTATTCCCACTGTGAGACTTCTGGCCATTCCCTAATCTCAAAAGGCCACTCCCTGGACACCGTTTTGAGTCGATTGAAGTGATTGAACGTGAATCGACGCGCGCTTTGAAGACCATCCTTGCGGATGCCTTTTTAGCATGCATTGAAATTTAGAAAAAAATTGGCATAAGTGCATTGTGTCCGGAAGGAATTGCTTTTAAGGTGACGGAATAAATTTAGAAGAACATATAAAGAGTTTTTGAAAAAAAAAATTGGTCTTACTGCACAGTAGTAATTTTAGTAGGATCTCTTTTCAGTAAAATCTCAAAATTTAAATAAAAAAGGGCAAACTACGCCTTGTGGTGCCGCAATTTTGGGAGCGTTTGAATTCAATGACAGCAAGCCCCTACACAACAGGTAAGAATTTCCAGGAGAAAGAGTCGAATATACCCAGGCGCCGAGTCGCTAGCTGGCCAGCGACTCGGCAATTAGAACGGAAGACCTCACATGCCAATCTAGTGGAAGCAGCAAAGTCCAACACAGAATTGGAAGAGAATCGGCACTGTTCCGGACCAGATCAGCTAAACGAGAGAGATCATGGTCGGATGTGCCTGAAACCTACGCTCCCGACTACAGTTGGCAACAACCAAGTATTTACATGGTTAAATTTTTGCAATTTAAAAATAGTGGTATATAACATAAGATTGTGTGTCGAATATTTATTTTATATTTGAATAGTGCCGTAGTTCAGTTAAATTATCTCACTTAACTGTATTTTTAATTCATTTTTATTTAAAACCAACTATTTTAATAAAATTATTCACAATTAGGTTGAAGCTTGTTGAAAATTTCTATGCAAATCTTGAACATATTCCGAACGATGAAATTCGTAATCTCCCGAGATACGATTTTACTCTGCCGGAAAATGATAACGCCCCAGGGCGGTTCTTTACAATTTACAAGGTTCCTAGACGAATTCGTCCTTTCGTCATCTTTTCTAGCAGCTCTTACCCTATCCTCCTGTGGAATCTCTTTTTTTTTTTTGTTGCTACTTTACTGCTTTATATTATTCTATATTACTGTTTTATATTGTTTTCTTGTTTAAGTACTTAAATATTGTATTTAATTTATTTTTAATTTTTTAATTTTTGGATTACTTTTATTTCAATTTTCTTCTTAAAATTTTTAACTTTGGGGACGTATTCCTTAACTACTTATTTCCTGTTTTTTGATAACCATGTTTCTCCTATTTATCGCCATGTATTCATTTTGACCAAATATGTTTTTAAGGCCCTATTGGGCACAAGTTACTCCGATAAACTGTAAAGACTGACTATTCTCATTTAGGTTGGTGTTAAAAGAACACCATATTGCTATTTGTTTCTCAATCACTAGGATCATTAAAAATAACTAATTATTAACTAATTTTAAACGATAGCAATAAAAAAAATTGTATTATATATATATAATTCAATTTTATAAACTTAAATACAAAGTTACCAATAATTAGAATATTGCATTTGTCGTTATCATTCACTATTATTGCTAAACTTACCACCCGATTTACAAACACTGTCAAATGTAAATAATTATTTAAATTTTTACCACGGAAAAAAAGCTGCACTTTTTAATCACGCTTGTAACAAGAGTTTTATCAAATTTATTAGTGATTTGAACGATACGGTGAAATGATTGATTCGAAACTGCTGTTCGTATTTTATTAACTGGGCCGGATTTTTCTATAGGCTAACTAGGCTTCAGCCTAGGGCCTCAAGATCAAGAAGGGCCTACATTCAAATTGTAGCAACATTAGAATTACACTATTCTAAAAACAGTAAACTTATGAACGATGAACTTATAGAAGAATTCTGTGTGAAAAAGTTACGAAAGAAATTCTTCTAATCTACTATTTTGTTTTAAATGTATACTTGGACTGAATCCGTTCTTAAATAAAACCACTATCAACATAAAATTTAATATGATATACAATTTGATATTTTCCTTTTTATGATCTGGATTTTGTTTGAATAAAGTCCCATTTTTGGTTCAGTTTAAAACTTAAAATTCATTATAATTAATAAGTAAACTTTAAATGAGAATTTTTAAGAAATAAATTTAGCTGAATTGAATCTTCAATGTATTAAATATATTTAATTTAATTTGATAGAAAATAGGATCATTTTTATTGCATATTTTATTTTCGCAGTCAAAGATTTTTGTTATGTGAATTTTGTTTCTTTGTAATAGTTGTGTGTTATATTTGTTTAGTTATTGGTGCAAGTACTATATAGGGTGCTGATAATAAATATCCAAATAAAAGTTCTCGACTTTTTTTTGTGCCATATTTTATATAAAGATTAGTACCCATCACAACATGTTTCATTTAACTTAGTGATATATATCATAATAATGATGTATTTTATTATCTCTCATGTAATTTACAAACATAAAAATGGGAGGGCCTCATCAGTGGAATAGCCTAGGGTCTCTTTTCATCTAAATCCGGCCCTGATCATTAATATAAAATAAGCTTAACAAAGGAGCAATCGTTTGGTCGGTCTCATCAGCGCCTTCGGTGAATCATGAGGGCGCTGATGTAAGCGCCCTCATGATTCACCGAATCTCCTTTAGTAAATAGTAAACGTGGGAATTAACGTGACGTAATATAAATAATAGAGAGTTTTTGCATAACGTTTTTTTATCGTCCGTTAGTTTTCTTCCTAGCGCGCATGCTCATAGGAAACATTGTACCTATTGCGCATGCGTATCTGTAATACTGCACTACCGAGCTATTCCCGATAGGAAGAAAAAAATTATCGGACGATAAAAAAACGTTATGCAAAAACTCTCTAAGGTACTTACGTATTAACGATACCTTAGCGACAGTTGCGCCAATAAACAGCACACGCGCCAACCGTAGCTACAGATTTGGCGTTTTTAAGTGGCGCCAATCTACACTTAAAATATTTGTTCCAAATAATAAAATATATAAAACACTTCATTTAAAATCAAAACGCTTTCAAAATAATTCACGCATGTAATTGTTCCAATCTATAACAGTTTTATCCGATAAATCAAGTTGTTTTTCACAAAATTTAATCGACGTCAACCAGCAGTATATGAATCTCAAGGCTGTACAAAATGGAATTCTGCTTCCCTCAAACCAGTTGTCTTTTCTAAGTCCCACACGATAAGCACACTGACTGAAATTGCATTTCCAAAACTTACGTTTACCAAAATAAAGTTTCATGTCATGGGAATTGAGACATTTTTGTGGTTTTGGTAAAATATTTCTTTCTTGAAAAAATAAAATTGCATCTTGTTCTATTTCTGGCAAATCCCAAATACGCATTTTCGTAGCACTACAAAATGGCGTCAAAACTCAGAAAATCTGCAGCTGTTAGATTGGCGCCACTTAAAAACCGCCAAAACTGTAGCTGTTAGATTGGCGACACTTAAAAACCGCCAAGTCTGTCGCCAAGGTATCGTTAATACGTAAGTACCCTCTCTAATACTTACGTGAAAAAATATGTTACGAATGATTTTCTACATAATTTAATATTAATACAAGCTAAATTAAGTAGTTTGTTTTGCTTATGAAGCATTTCAGGCGTAGGTGTTTCGATTTGATAGTTCTTGAAATGTGTTAGGAGTGATTGAGTTTTAAGCTGTGTCATCAGTAAAAATATATTGTTGAAGCATATTGTTGTGGGGAGATTTCGATAACTGAGATAGATCGGGGCTAGCGAACGCTATCTCAACTACAGTCAAGGAGGACCTTGACAGATGACATGTGGTAATCACAGATGCGCACGAATACGTTTTACATCACGTCGTAATACATATCTTTCTCGTTAATGGCATGTGAATATTGTTACATATATTGTTTAAACTTGACTAACTACTTCCCTAATAGTTTTTGGATATATCTGTCTTTACAGTTCGTTCCACTGGAAAGGTAAGAGAAATTTTATATGAAATCTTTCTAATTTTTTCGGATTGTTTTGGTTAAGTAAAACGCATTATAGAAACACAACTTTTTTTAATGAATTAAAAAGTTATCTAACGCCTAGCTGACGCCCACCAAAATAATATGCATTATTTTATGATGTCCTTAGACACAACTCTTTATATTTGATGATAAAAATAATCAAATCCGTTTAGATGATTTGTGAATACACAATATTTTAATCTATGCAAATTTCGCTTCAGCGGCCGTTAAAACAATTGCGCATTTTGAAAAAGAATGAATGTAAAGAACGAAAGCAGAAATTTGATTAAATTTACATTTTAAATTATGCTATTAAAATAGTTTGGATCGAAGTAATGGCTGAGTATTAACCCTAACCAATGTGTAGCGCCATCTGCTGGAGGAAATATCTTCCGATTAATATTACACTTGGGATGAATTTATGAAACAATAGAATACATTATTAAAAATCTTGAATACAATAATATTCAATTAAAATTGCCCATTCTGTAAAGCTGAAGGAAATTGGAAATATATATAAAAAGAATACACGTTTTTCGTTCAGTACACACAGAATGTTTCTCGCTGGAACTAAAATTCTGTAACGATTTATCAAAAAGTATAGTTTTAAACGTTCTATTTAAGTGCATTCCGCGTTTAAATTTTTCTATAGTTTGTTAAATAATAATAGCTAGAAAAATGAAACTGACTTGGCCATTTGTATTATTTTGAATTTACCTACCACTATAAGAAATAAATATTATTATATATAATAAAATCAATTTCAAGAACATCAAAGTAATATTGTTCATAATAACCTCTACCAGATCGGAGCTAACTGCTGCTTCGCAGCCAAGAAGCTCCACGAAATACAAATCGTTGTAATTTCATCGATCTGCTTCGCACCAATGTTGTAGGGCAGGGGTCGGCAACCTTTTGAGTCGGAAGAGCCAAAATCACAATTTACAAAATTTCAAATTTTTTAAAGCGCCACAAAATTTTTTCTTGCCAACAATAAATAGTACTCCATAAATAAATTTTTTGATAAAAAAAAACTAATCTATTTATTCATATATAAGTAGTGTTTTTTCAAAACAAATTAGATAATATATATATGGCATTATTAGATAATTACTTATTATTTAAGTAAAAAATTAAAACAATTAAACTTTTACTTACCACACTAATTTGTCCTTCAATAACAAACAATCAAGCAAACAAATTCAATGGGAGCAATGGCTTTGCATGGTAATTCAAGTAGAAAATTTAAACTTTACTGAACAATGAACTTGTACTTAAAATAAAAAAAAACAATAACATACATTTGAGCAAACAAATTCAATGGGAGCGTTGGCTTTGCATGGCTTTAGAAAGTTTGGATAAATTTGACTCATAACTTAATTGTTTTAAGTTTCAAACACGACTCTAAATTTTCGTTTGTTAGTTGGCTTCTTACTTTACTTTTAATTATATTCATGCTCGCACGAATATGTCGATCCGAAGATAGTCAGCACTCCAAATGCCAACTTCTTCACCTCACTGTAGCAATCTGGAAGACTATTTATTCCATGCGTCGATTATAAGTGCCTCAACTCGCGGCATTTCTTTTAAAGCTGTCCACTTTTGTTGCGTTAAGTACATACATTTCTGGACTTCCAACTTGCTTTTCAACTCTGTAAATTTTCCACTCCACAAAGCTTTACTTTTTAAATCGATCATTTGCATTTCTAGAGATCCAGTATCAATTCCAAATGGCTCAATGTGGATTTCGTTGCTATTTGTGTTGAGAGGATTTACTATGAATGCTAGAGTGGTTTTGTTGGTTTTGAATTGCTCAAATCTGTCAGAAAATTCATCTTTATTTTTTTTTATAACTGTGCTGAAGTACCTCGTGTCAACAGTTGTACTGGTTTTATCGCGATATTACTTTAGAAATTGAAAATGAAGTAATTTACCGCTCTGAATATTTTCTGCAAAAAGAATTAATTTTTCTTTAAAGCAAACCAATTCTTCTACCAAAACATAGGCTGGGTTTCCCTTTCCTTGCAGTTATAGATTGAGCTCATTTAATTTCGCCGTGATATCCACCATAAAGCAAAATTTTTGCTACCATTTGCCGTTCTCTAATTCAGGGTGATTAATGCCTTTTTCATTTAGGAATGTATTTATTTCATTCAAGCACAAAGCAAAACGTTTCAACACCTTACCTTTGGAAAGCCATCTCACTTTATTGTGAAGGGGGTCGGAATACTGAGTCTCAATTTCGTTTAAAAATTCTTTAAACTGACGATGGTAGAGTGCTTTTAACAAAATGCTGTTAACAATCTTGATTACCAAATTCATGACATCAACTATTTCGGCAGGAAATGTTTGGGCACAAAGCCCTTCTTGGTGTATTATGTAGTGAAACGTAAGAATTTCTTGGTTTATTTTGCTCTGAAGAATCGTTGTTGCCCCTTTATTTTATCCTGTCATATTTCTGGTTCCATCAGTTGCTATTGAAACGATTTTATTTAAATCGATCTTATTGTCTTCAAGGCATTTTTGCACGGCATTCGCTATATCTGCCCCTCTAGTTTGTCCCGAGAGTGGTAGCAATCCTAGAAGTTTTTCTTTTGGACCTTGGGAAGACATGTACCTGACAAAAAGGGCACCGTGGGCCGTGTCTTTTACGTCGCAAGTGATAAGGCAGAAGAAAGTTGAATATCTTCCACCTGCAAATATGTTACATTTGAAGACATTTTAGCTATTCTATCTTGTACTGTTTTAGCGGATAGTGATAAATATTTGATTTTTTTAAAGACTTCTGGTTTGTTTTTGAAATCACGAAACAGTTCTTTAGATGCACGTATGAAGCAATCTTTGACATAGTCACCATCTGAGAATGGTTTGCCGTTTATTTGCAATTTCTAGCGATACCGCGAAGCTTGCGAAATTAACATTACTTGTAGATTGCTTCCAGTTACTTAACATGGAACTTGATTGCTGTTTTTGTGTTTTGTGTACTCGTCGACAGCTTTTTTTTCGTTCTTCGCCAGCTGGACATTTACTAACAAACTGAGTATGTTTTTTAGTGAAGTGTCTCTATAAATTTGATTTCTTATTGTGCGCGAGTTTTTCATGGTAAATGAGACAAGTCGGAAGGCCAGAGTTGTATATGAAAGCGAACGTCCAATCCCGATTGAATTCTCGATGCCTAAGTAAATACATACGAGAAGCTGGGCATAATGAAATATAATTTATCAAAAAACATTTTACAACGATATTTCCCAATTAAAAATACTTACCTAAATAAAATAAATAATTCTCTAATAATTTAATTATTAAAATAAATAAGGTAGACACGAAACACTGTTTGTCTGACTCTCTCACGTACTGATTGACTATAAGTACATAGTTTCGTCGCATCTGTGGTCGCTTCCCGTGTGCAGTGATCGCCAATTGGCACGAACGGACTTGCCAGAACGTGTTCCTCACGGCGCAGTCTGCACATTTTAGATTTTTTTTTTAATTTTGGCAAATATTAGATACTTATTTTACGAATAAAGGTGTTATGCCCAGCTATGCGGAAATCAATGAAAATTGCCAAACGTATAAACAATCTAAAACTGCAAATACCTACCTACTTTGATCCTCAGAGTTCGAAAATAGGTTTATTAAATAACAATTTATAGGTACTTACACTTATAATAATTATTATTTAAACGCTCATTTTTAAATAATAAAAGCTATAAAGTAGATAAATAAGTAACAGTAGTACTTTGTAATCCAACAGTAACCAACAGTAGTACTTTGTTTCTTTTTTGACATTTCTTATTGACTTCAAAAAATAGTTAGATATCTTATTTAGAAAAAAATATGCATAATATGTATTTTAAAAATATAATACTTATTATGTTAAATACCTTTACTTCGGTTTTTTTATTATTATTATACATATATATGTACATACATAACTTTGAGAAGATAATTCGCTTCTAACTCTTTTACTTGAAACAACAAACTATACTTCCCAGCCAAAGCACTGGTGAAGACGCCAAATTGTCTTGCGTCGAAAGCGAATTAAAACCTACATAGAAACATTCGTGCGCTTCCGATGGACTGACGACAGTGACGACGCGTGTCATGGGGGAAGGGTACGGTGAAAAGCGAGTACAAGTGGCTGAGAGATAGAATCGGTGCCTAATCCTCGTTAATCGATTCAAAACGATTTTTAAACATATATTTTTTTGATAAAATAAATAATATTTGCGTATGGAACTAAAGAGCCGCAACTTCACATCCAAAGAGCCACATGTGGCTCGCGAGCCGCAGGTTGCCGACCCCTGTTGTAGGGCAACGGGTGTACCGGTTACGGAGTTCCAAGGTGGCTTTAAGAACCACGAAAACCTCCACATCTTAATTTAATTAAAACATTAGCACTAAAAATGCATTTGCTTCAATTAATGAATAATAAAACAATTAATTTTACGAAAAACATGTCTTGCTTGAGTGCAATTAAAGCAAGAGATCGAAAAAGCTAAAATTAAAGCTATCGGTACAATTAAGAGTCCGTTGGCGATGCCCAAAAAATTAAAAATTTTAAGCTAAAATAAAATAAAATAAAAGGAATTAAAATTAAAAATAAAAGATACATAATGAACATCAAAGTTACATAGAATCACAGTCATAGGCAAACAACATACAAAATAGGTCTTCAAATTTGGTCTTCAGTTCGTCTTTAGATGGCGCCATCATACTCGATAAGCATTTCCAAAAACGCGACCTAAAAACAGCTTTTTTTTTACTTTTACTTTTTAATTTGAAACATAATATTAAAAGCAAGTTAAAAAAACGTACTATAAATATTTAAAATTTAAGAAATGACCAGAAAAATTAATTAGCTATTGAATTAAGAATTTAAAAGTTTAATAAAAAAAAAATTTTAATTTATTAAAGATTTTATCAAAAATGAAATAAAAGGTTATGGATTTAAACAATAAATCAGGATAATTAAAATTTACAAGGTAATTCAGCCAAAAAACTGTTAAATTAGACTATTGAGTTAAGAGTTGAAAAAGAAAACAAACAAATAGCAAGTTGTTTAAAAGTTTCTTAAAATAAATTAGAGATTCATTAAAGACTATTACAATTAAAAATTTAAAAGTCAGATTTCCATGTTCTGAATTCAGGTGCACATCGTAGCAAATAATTAAGTAATAGCAATGGCATGTTTCCCAGCATGGAAAACAAAAAAAAATTTTATAAAAGGAGTGTGAAATCTGTAGTGTTGTATCACAAGCTACAAATCTTTGCCTACTGTATATGCTTCAAACCATCTAACAATGCCACCTAATGACTATATTGTTTACAGTACTTGGTAGTCGAAACGTTTTCGTTTCCCCTCCTCCAGGCTCTGCTCTTCTATCGTTCACTTGCAACTGACCTTGTACGATTCGCAGATTTCCCCCGTCATTACCAATTCATCCTTACTTAACAAACTGCTCTTAAACGTTTTTGTTATTTTTAACTTGTACTCCTTTTCGAATTAGATTAATCTATTGAAAGTATTTTTCTTTTTAAGTTCTCTTTCAAACTACGTTCAGTTTATAATTCTTCAAAATCCTCTTTTTACTTTATTATTTTAATTATTAAATTATAATTAATAATTATTAAATACTTTATTGAGAAAAAAAATCATTCATGACTTCTCTTCTCCATATATTATTATCTCTATTTTAATTGTTTTATTTTTTAATGAATGGGCTTAAAGCTAAAGTAACTTCCCTCTCATATGCAAAGAAGGAGCTAACGGTTACCTAGCAACCAAGGAGCTCCGTCAACCTACAAATCGTCGTCGTACTGTTGTATCAGTGTCTCAATATAATTTTCCGGGGCTTTAAAACGCAATCTTGCAAACAAGTACGGTAATTGCTCAATATTTTTTTTTCTAATGCAGCTGGCAAACAGACATGGACATCTTAGATGCCTTAAGGCAAGCGCTGCACAGACGTTACTCACTTTGCATTACCCAGGGGGCGCGTGTCACTTGAAGATAAGATACGGACGCGGAGTAACAATGCCCCCGCAAAGCTCTACGATCCTATTGGGACCGTGACCTACGGTTTAAAGTGGATTCCGAACCACTACACACATCCATGGCACCGCCGGGACTCGAACCCGAAACCTGTCGTACCGAGCGCCAGCCACTCGGCCATTCAGGCCCCATTTAAAGGATATAAACTGCATAAAAATGAATAAATTAATGATTTTATTACCATAATTTTCACCTAATAATACACAGCGCCATAAAATCCGAGGGCGTAATTTTTTTTCCAGAAGAAAAAAAGGATCTTGTGTAATTCGAAACAGTTACGCTTGTTCTCTAATAAACCACACATCAATCAATTGATGTATTTGTACCTATGGAATAAGAAACAAACGAATGATTTTCACGTTTAAACCTGTTTGATGCTACAAATATGGAAAAAAAAAATTGCCATAAATTTATTTGAGAACTAGGGGCCTGAATGGCCGAGTAACACTTTTAGACAGCTTGGTCTTGGATGCCTTAAGGCAAGCGCAGAACAGACGTTACTCACTTTTCATTACCAAGGGGGCGCGTGTAACTTAAAGATTAGCCACGGAGTAACAATGCCCCGCGATCTTATTGGGACCGTAACCTACGGTTTAAAGTGGATTCCGAACCACTACAAACATCCATGGCACCACCGGGACTCGAACCCGAAACCTGTGGTACCGAGCGCCACAGCGCTAGCCATTCGGCCACTCAGGCCCCATTGCTCAATCTAAAAATGAAGAAAATAGAAGTTTGGTAACCAACTTTGGTGTTAAAAAAAATTATCACAAATAAAAGTCTTTTAAAATATAATTTGATGCTGAATATATACCTTAAAAATTTCTTTGGTTAAAATGGATATGAGGTTAAGTAATCTAAATATAATTCATATACAATTAGAACAAGCAGTACAAAGATTACCAGCTCTTACACATATATATATATAAATATATACATATAATTTAATATTTTAAATTACTGCATAATTTACCATAAATTTACCAAGTAAATTGATTATAAAAACAGTAATAACAAATATATATTTTACTTCTGTTTGTTCACATAGAAAACATCTGTGAGTCGAAAAAAAGGGAAGGATCATTATATTTTAAATGCAATGATTTTTCAAATGCGTGGAAATAAATCTTACTTTTCTTGAAATTAAATGAAAAAAAAATCATTTACAACCTTGAAATGTTAGACATACATATGGAATTGTGCTTTAAAAGTTAAGAAAAAAAACGTAGCACATATCCCTAACATTAGTTTTAAAAAAAAAAAATTGCTAAAAAAAGCAATGAATAGATTTTGGATTTATTATTTTTTTAATAATTTGGAACAGCTAGGGATTTTGAATTCTGGGCTTGGATATATAATATGGGTATAAATATTTTATTAACATGAAGAAACTTCTTCATAACTGTCACTTCTTCATCACAATTGCGGCTAATTCCTGGGGTGTCGATCCTTCATTTAATTCAAATAAAAAATACCACATTTCATAGTTTACTGAAATATGGAACTACTATTTTTATCTCATCCAGCCATAGTCATTTCTAAATACTTAACCCCTTATATCATCTGGCTTTGCGTTTTGCGGCAGGTCTTCCAAGACGGACACCGATACCAGTCTTACTTAAAGAAATTGGGGTACTTATGTATTAACGCTACCTTGGCTACAGATTTGGCGGTTTTTTAGCTACAAATTTGGCCGGTGGCGCCAATCTAACAGCTACAGATGTGCTGATTTTTGACGCCATTTTTTAGTGCTACGAAAATGCGTATTTGGGATTTGACAGAAACAGAACAACATGCAATTTTATTTTTTCAGGAGCGTAATATTTTACCAAAAAAAAGAAAATGTCCCAATTCCCATGACATGAAACTTTATTTTGGTAAACGTAAGTTTTGGAAATGCAATTTTAGTCAGTGTGCTTATCATGTGGGGCTCTGAAAAGACAGCTGGTTTGAGGGAAGCAGAATTTTAAAAACTGCCAAATCTGTAACTGCGGTTGGCGTTCAAAAGATAACTGCGTGCGCTTGCGAACAACAAGATTGCTCTTTATTGGCGCAACTGTAGCCAAGGTAGCGTTAATACGTAAGTACCGAAATTGGTCAACTTCCTTTGTTTCAAAGGCTGTATATGCTAGCAGAGCGCTTTTTTATCAAACATATTTCTTTTGATTCCTCTTCTTCTTCTTTTGATTTATTTTCGCTCGGGAAATAAAATACCAAGATTGTAGCGCCATCTGCTGGAGGAAATATCTTCCGATCAATATTACACTTGGGATGAATTTATCAAACAATAGAATCAATTATTAAAAATCTTGAATACAATAATATTGAATTAAAAATGCCCATCCTGTAAAGCTGAATGAAATTGGAAATATATATAAAGCGTTTACAAGTTTTTCTTTCAGTACATGCAGAGTGTTTTGAGCTGAAATAAAAATTCTGTAACGATTGATCAAAAAGTATTGTTTGAAACGTTCTATTTAGGTACATTCCGCGTTAAAATTTTACTATAGTTTGTTATATAATAATAGCTAGAAAAACGAAACTAACAAAACTTGGCCATTTGCATTAATTCGAATTTACCTACCACTATGAGAAATAAATATTATTATATATAACAAAATCATTTTTTTTCATGATTAAGCGCAGAAATAATTTCGTTGTTACAATAGTATCCAGATCGGAGCTATTGGCTGCTTGGCAGCCGAGGAGCTCCACGAAATACAAATAGTCATAGTTTCATCGCGTGCTTTCGCTGCCACGCGAATCGTTGTGTCTTCAACTAGATATCGGAGCGAGGCTTCTGGGGAGAGGAATTGTGCACCATGAAATAACAATGAAACCACCAGGTGGGGCTATCGGTTCTTAGGGAAAGGGAATTTTCACTTCAGCTTGTAGGGAACATTGTCCACCGGATGCTTTGATGCTGTCATATTTTTTAATTACTGTAGCGAAAGTACTGCCAGAGGAGCCTCCAATTAATTACGGATTCGCCTTGGTTCTTTAGAAAATGCGGAAATACGATATGCCCTCTCTATCTCCAGTTTTGTTGAATATGTTGAAAAACTAGCGATTAATTTTTATAATAGTCTCTCCAACTCTAACAATCTTGTATTACAAGATCTTCAAAATTACAGCTATGATATTTCACTCCCAAAAACCCAAAAGACCGCGATCTGTTTTAAATATCAATAGTTAAAATCTCTATTTCCTCTTTCTGAAGGACCAATGCTTTCTTCTATACTACAATGGAGGTCTGGTTTTAATTACGGCCATCTCTATCCCCAGTTTTGTTGAATATGTTGAAAAACTAGCGATTAATTTTTATAATAGTCTCTCCAACTCTAACAATCTTGTATTACAAGATCTTCAAAAATTTTTGTTGCGAAAATTTGAGCGTTTTCTCAGTTTTTTATTAACTTTTCACTTTTCTTTTTTACTACAGTATGCTTTCATTTTGTAATTTTAATTCCTTTCCTTCTGTATTTTTTTTTATCTCTTAATTTTTTTTTAAATTAGTTTATTTATTTGTCATTTTTATTCAATTATCTAATTTTTCTATAAATTTAACATTTTGTCACACTGGCAATGGGCTTAGACCAATCGACAAGAACGCTATTTTTAATATGCTTTTATTAGCTTCACCTGTATACTTGTATGTTTGTATGTATGTAACTGACTTTTTCCCCTGGAGATCTGTTTCTCCTCATATACACTATTTAAGCTGCAAAGGAACATTTACAGGCATCTTTCAGAAAGAAAACAATTGATTATTTTTAATACGCTATTATATTAGTTTCACCTGAATGTTTAAAAAGTAAAAAATAAATTAATAGTTTAAAAAAACTAAAAAACACGCTTTTAGAGTTAATCAATTTAAAAAGTAAAAAATAATTGTTAACATAAGAATAAAATGACTGAGGAGAAAATGAATGTCACTGTTCTAAAAGCGTGGGGTGCTTTGTATGACATTTTAAAACTAACTCTGCATTTCGGAATGAAATCAGTGAAAGATTATAATGATTGATATCGAGCACCCCACGCTTTTAGAACAGTGACATTCATTTTCTTCTCAGTCATTTTATTCTTATGTTAACAATTATTTTTTACTTTTTAGATAGATTAACTCTAAAAGCTTGGTTTTTTTTAGTTTTTTTAAACTATTAATTTATTTTTTACTTTTTAGTTTGATTAACTCTAAAACCGTGGTTTTTTTTAGTTTTTTTAAACTATTAATTAATTTTTTACTTTTTAGTTTGATTAACTCTAAAAGCGTGTTTTTTAGTTTTTTTAAACTATTAATTTATTTCAAGTACGGAGGTTTATGGTCGCTGCACTCCGAAAATCTACAACGAATCAATCCAACGCTGCTTTGGGCATCGTAAACTGTGCAACCCTGTAAACGTCAGGGTCTTATTTTATTGACAAAAAGATAATTGAGCCAAACTTGTTTTGGCGATAATCCTTATTTGGTCGCTTGGTGGATTTTTTGGGAGTGCTTTTGCTCTCTAAGGTCAGTAGCAGTGTTGTGTTGAATTGGCATGCCGTATTCTCGAGTGTGCACATTTTTTTAAGCATGTTAAATGCATATAAACAAAATTGATTAAAAGTAAATACAACAATCTAAAATTAAAATAAGTTTTCTGCGTTTTAATATCATGAAAAGTATATTTGGACTTAAAAAAAACTATAGATTAAAAATTAAAAAATTAAATGATAGCAATTTAAATGTAAAACTAAATTAAATTTATCATAAAATGCAAATATAAACAGTAGTAGTATTATATTGTAGACAGAAGATAGAATATTTTTATCGAAAAAGGTTTGACATTTAATTTGAAATTATCTTGCATTTTTATGTATAAAATGCAGATATTTGCTAATATTAATTAAACCAAAGGAAATTTTTGCCCTCTTTATAATTTATGCAAATAATCACGAAAATATTAATTTCAATATTAATGAATCAAACGTTAGATAATTTGTTTTAATTAGATTTCAAAATCTTTTAATGTTTCTTGAAAAAAATTATTTATAAAATAGCATAAAAATTAGTTTCATTATATATAAAACAATCTGTTAGTTTATTGTGTATTCTCGAGAAAGCAAATATGATTTCCTATATATGTTTTCCATTGTCATTTTATTAAAATTTATTTTTAAAATATGTTTTATAATTATTCAAATATAACATGAAGCTTGCAATAAGTAACTAATGACGATGTAATTGAGCATCTTAACATTTAAACAAATTAAACACTTAAAATTAAAAAATAAATAAATAAAAAATAAATGTTCACTTTATTTAATAAAAACTGGAGCTTAACATTTTTTGAACTCTTTTGTAATTTGAAAAAATGCTTTTTTGGTAGATAAGTACTATATTCAATTTGGTAAGCTTTCGTTTGGAAAAAAAAATATTTTTGAAGATTGAAAATGAAAATATAAGAAACAAATTTTTGACAATTTATACAGTAATTCATACAGACCAGGGGTCGGCAACCTTTTGAGTCGGAAGAGCCAAAATCACAATTTACAAAATTTCGAATTTTTTAAAGAGCCACAAAATTTTTTCTTGCCAACAATAAATAGTACTCCATAAATAAATTTTTTGATAAAAAAAAACTAATCTATTTATTCATAAGAAAAAATATCTATTTATTCATATATAAGTAGTGTTTTTTCACAACAAATTAGATAATATATATATGGCATTATTAGATAATTACTTATTATTTAAGTAAAAAATTAAAACAATTAAACTTTTACTTACCACACTAACTTGTCCTTCAATAACAAACAATCAAGCAAACAAATTCAATGGGAGCGATGGCTTTGCATGGTAATTCAAGTAGAAAATTTAAACTTTACTGAACAATGAACTTGTACCTTAAAATAAAAAAAAACAATAACATACATTTGAGCAAACAAATTCAATGGGAGCGTTGGCTTTGCATGGCTTTAGAAAGTTTGGATAAATTTGGCTCATAACTTATTGTTTTAAGTTTCAAACACGACTCTAAATTTTCGTTTGTTAGTTGGCTTCTTACTTTACTTTTAATTATATTCATGCTCGCACGAATATGTCGATCCGAAGATAGTCAGCACTCCAAATGCCAACTTCTTCACCTCACTGTAGCAATCTGGAAGACTATTTATTCCATGCGTCGAATATAAGTGCCTCAACTCGCGGCATTTCTTTTAAAGCTGTCCACTTTTGTTGCGTTAAGTACATACATTTCTGGACTTCCAACTCTTCCAACTTTCTTTTCAACTCTGTAAATTTTCCACTCCACAAAGCTTTACTTTTTAAATCGATCATTTGCATTTCTAGAGATCCAGTATCAATTCCAAATGGCTCAATGTGGATTTCGTTGCTATTTGTGTTGAGAGGATTTACTATGAATGCTAGAGTGGTTTTGTTGGTTTAGAATTGCTCAAATCTGTCAGAAAATTCATCTTTATTTTTTTTATAACTGTGCTGAAGTACCTCGTGTCAACAGTTGTACTGGTTTTATCGCGATATTACTTTAGAAATTGAAAATGAAGTAATTTACCGCTCTGAATATCTTCTGCAAAAAGAATTAATTTTTCTTCAAAGCAAACCAATTCTTCTACCAAAACATAGGCTGGGTTTCCCTTTCCTTGCAGTTATAGATTGAGCTCATTTAATTTCGCCGTGATATCCACCATAAAGCAAAATTTTTGCTACCATTTGCCGTTCTCTAATTCAGGGTGATTAATGCCTTTTTCATTTAGGAATGTATTTATTTCATTCAAGCACAAAGCAAAACGTTTCAACACCTTACCTTTGGAAAGCCATCTCACTTTATTATGAAGGGGGTCGGAATACTGAGTCTCAATTTTGTTTAAAAATTCTTTAAACTGACGATGGTAGAGTGCTTTTAACAAGATGCTGTTAACAATCTTGATTACCAAATTCATGACCTCAACTATTTCGGCAGGAAATGTTTGGGCACAAAGCGCTTCTTGGTGTATTATGCAGTGAAACGTAAGAATTTCGTGGTTTATGTTGCTCTGAAGAATCGTTATTGCCCCTTTATTTTTTCCTGTCATACTTCTGGCTCCATCAGTTGCTATTGAAACGATTTTATTTAAATCGATCTTATTGTCTTCAAGGCATTTTTGCACGGCATTCGCTATATCTGCCCCTCTAGTTTCTCCCGAGAGTGGTAGCAATCCTAGAAGTTTTTCTTCTGGACCTTGGGAAGACATGTACCTGACAAAAAGGGCACCTTGGGCCGTGTCTTTTATGTCGCAAGTGATAAGGCAGAAGAAAGTTGAATAGCTTCCACCTGCAAATATGTTACATTTGAAGACATTTTAGCTATTCTATCTTGTACTGTTTTAGCGGATAGTGATAAATATTTGATTTTTTTAAAGACTTCTGGTTTGTTTTTGAAATCACGAAACAGTTCTTCAGATGCACGTATGAAGCAATCTTTGACATAGTCACCATCTGTGAATGGTTTGCCGTTTATTTGCAATTTCTAGTGATACCGCGAAGCTTGCGAAATTAACATTACTTGTAGATTGCGTCCAGTTACTTAACATGGAACTTGATTGCTGTTTTTGGGTTTTGTGTGCTCGCCGACAGCTTTTTTTTCGTTCTTCGCCAGCTGGACATTTACTAACAAACTGAGTATGTTTTTTAGTGAAGTGTCTCTATAAATTTGATTTCTTATTGTGCGCGAGTTTTTCATGGCAAATGAGATAAGTCGGAAGGTCAGAGTTGTATATGAAAGCGAACGTCCAATCCCGATTGAATTCTCGATGCCTAAGTAAATACATACGAGAAGCTGGGCATAATGAAATATAATTTATCAAAAAACATTTTACAACGATATTTCCCAATTAAAAATACATACCTAAATAAAATAAATAACTCTCTAATAATTTAATTATTAAAATAAATAAGGTAGACACGAAACACTGTTTGTCTCACTCTCTCACGTACTGATTGACTATAAGTACATAGTTTCGTCGCATCTGTGGTCGCTTCCCGTGTGTAGTGATCGCCAATTGGCACGAACGGACTTGCCAGAACGTGTTTATCACGGCGCAGTCTGCACATTTTATATATTTTTTAATTTTGGCAAATATTAGATACTTATTTTACGAATAAAGGTGTTATGCCCAGCTATGCCGAAATCAATGAAAATTGCCAAACGTATAAACAATCTAAAACTGCAAATACCTACCTACTTTGATCCTCAGAGTTCGAAAATAGGTTTATTAAATAACAATTTATAGGTACTTACACTTATAATAATTATTATTTAAACGCTCATTTTTAAATAATAAAAGCTATAAAGTAGATAAATAATAAAATAGGTAATTTATTAAATATATATTTTAATAAAAACACTTTTGCGGTAATATTCAACAGTAGTACTTTGTTTCTTTTTTGACATTTCTTATTGACTTCAAAAAATAGTTAAAAATCTTATTTAAAAAAAAATATGCATAATATGTATTTTAAAAATATAATACTTATTATGTTAAATACCTTTACTTCGGCTTTTTTATTATTATTATACATATATATGTACATACATAACTTTGAGAAGATAATTCGCTTCTAACTCTTTTACTTGAAACAACAAACTATACTTCCCAGCCAAAGCACTGGTGAAGACGCCAAATTGTCTTGCGTCGAAAGCGAATTAAAACCTACATAGAAACATTCGTGCGCTTCCGATGGACTGACGACAGTGACGACGCGTGTCGCGGTGAAAAGCGAGTACAAGTGGCTGAGAGATAGAATCGGTGCCTAATCCTCGTTAATCGATTCAAAACGATTTTTAAATATATTTTTTTTTGATAAAATAAATAATATTTGCGTATGGAACTAAAGAGCCGCAACTTCACATCCAAAGAGCCACATGTGGCTCGCGAGCCGCAGGTTGCCGACCCCTGTTGTAGGGCAACGGGTGTACCGGTTACGGAGTTCCAAGGTGGCTTTAAGAACCACGAAAACCTCCACATCTTAATTTAATTAAAACATTAGCACTAAAAATGCATTTGCTTCAATTAATGAATAATAAAACAATTAATTTTAAGAAAAACATGTCTTGCTTGAGTGCAATTAAAGCAAGAGATCGAAAAAGCTAAAATTAAAGCTATCGGTACAATTACGAGTCCGTTGGCGATGCCCAAAAAATTAAAAATTTTAAGCTAAAATAAAATAAAATAAAAGGAATTAAAATTAAAAATAAAAGATACATAATGAACATCAAAGTTACATAGAATCACAGTCATAGGCAAACAACATACAAAATAGGTCTTCAAATTTGGTCTTCAGTTCGTCGGTATATGGCGCCATCATACTCGATAAACATTTCCAAAACCGCGACCTAAAAACAGCTTTTTTTTTACTTTTACTTTTTAATTTGAAACATAATATTAAAAGCAAGTTAAAAAAACGTACTATAAATACTTAAAATTTAAGAAATGACCAGAAAAATTAATTAGCTATTGAATTAAGAATTTAAAAGTTTAATAAAAAAAATTTTAATTTATTAAAGATTTTATCAAAAATGGAATAAAAGGTTATGAATTTAAACAATAAATCAGGATAATTAAAATTTACAAGGTAATTCAGCCAAAAAACGGTTAAATTAGACTATTGAGTTAAGAGTAGAAAAAGAAAACAAACAAATAGCAAGTTGTTTAATAGTTTCTTAAAATAAATTAGAGATTCATTAAAGACTATTACAATTAAAAATTTAAAAGTCAGATTTCCATGTTCTGAATTCAGGTGCACATCGTAGCAAATAATTAAGTAATAGCAATGGCATGTTTCCCAGCATAGAAAACAAAAAAAAATTTTATAAAAAGAGTGTGAAATCTGTAGTGTTGTATCACAAGCTACAAATCTTTGCCAACTGTATATGCTTCAAACCATCTAACAATGCCACCTAATGACTATATTGTTTACAGGACTTGGTAGTCGAAACGTTTTCGTTTCCCCTCCCCCAGGCTCTGCTCTTCTATCGTTCACTTGCAACTGACCTTGTACGATTCGCAGATTTCCCCCGTCATTACCAGTTCATCCTCACTTAACAAACTGCTCTTAAACGTTTTTGTTATTTTTAACTTGTACTGCTTTTCGAATTAGATTAATCTATTGAAAGTATTTTTCTTTTTTAAGTTCTCTTTCAAACTACGTTCAGTTCATAATTCTTCAAAATCCTCTTTTTACTTTATTATTTTAATTATTAAATTATAATTAATAATTATTAAATACTTTATTGAGAAAAAAAATCATTCATGACTTCTCTTCTCCATATATTATTATCTCTATTTTAATTGTTTTATTTTTAATGAATGGGCTTAAAGCTAAAGTAACTTCCCTCTCATATGCAAAGAAGGAGCTAACGGTTACCTAGCAACCAAGGAGCTCCGTCAACCTACAAATCGTCGTCGTACTGTTGTATCAGTGTCTCAATATAATTTTCCGGGGTTTTAAAACGCAATCTTGCAAACAAGTACGGTAATTGCTCAATATTTTTTTTTTTCTAATGCAGCTGGCAAACAGACATGGACATCTTAGATGCCTTAAGGCAAGCGCTGCACAGACGTTACTCACTTTGCATTACCCAGGGGGCGCGTGTCACTTGAAGATAAGATACGGACGCGGAGTAACAATGCCCCCGCAAAGCTCTACGATCCTATTTGGACCGTGACCTACGGTTTAAAGTGGATTCCGAACCACTACACACATCCATGGCACCGCCGGGACTCGAACCCGAAACCTGTCGTACCGAGCGCCAGCCACTCGGCCATTCAGGCCCCATTTAAAGGATATAAACTGCATAAAAATGAATAAATTAATGATTTTATTACCATAATTTTCACCTAATAATACACAGCGCCATAAAATCCGAGGGCGTAATTTTTTTTCCAGAAGAAAAAAAGGATCTTGTGTAATTCGAAACAGTTACGCTTGTTCTCTAATAAACCACACATCAATCAATTGATGTATTTGTACCTATGGAATAAGAAACAAACGAATGATTTTCACGTTTAAACCTGTTTGATGCTACAAATATGGAAAAAAAAAATTGCCATAAATTTATTTCAGAACTAGGGGCCTGAATGGCCGAGTAACACTTTTAGACAGCTTGGTCTTGGATGCCTTAAGGCAAGCGCAGAACAGACGTTACTCACTTTTCATTACCAAGGGGGCGCGTGTAATTTAAAGATTAGCCACGGACGCGGAGTAACAATGCCCCCGCAACGCTCCACGATCCTATTCGGAACGTAACCTACGGTTTAAAGTGGATTCCGAACCACTACAAACATCCATGGCACCACAGGGACCCGAACCCGAAACCTGCGGTACCGAGCGCCAGAGCGCTAGCCACTCGGCCATCCAGGCCCCATTGCTCAATCTAAAAATGAAGAAAATAGAAGTTTGGAAACCAACTTTGGTGTTAAAAAAAATTATCACAAATAAAAGTCTTTTAAAATATTATTTGATGCTGAATATATACCTTAAAATTTCTTTGGTTAAAATGGATATGAGGTTAAGTAATCTAAATATAATTCATATACAATTAGAACAAGCAGTACAAATATTACCAGCTCTTACACATATATATATATAAATATATACATATAATTTCTGTTTGTTCACATCGAAAAGATCTGTGAGGCGAAAAAAAGGGAAGGATCATTATATCTTAAATGCAATGATTTTTCAAATGTGTGGAAATAAATCTTACTTTTCTTGAAATTAAATGAAAAAAAAAATCATTTACAACGTTGAAATGTTAGACATACATATGGAATTGTGCTTTAAAAGTTAAGAAAAAAAACGTAGCACATATCCCTAACATTAGTTAAAAAAAAAAAATTGCTAAAAAAAGCAATGAATAGATTTTGGATTTATTATTTTTTTAATAATTTGGAACAGCTAGGGATTTTGAATTCTGGGCTTGGATATATATTATGGGTATAAATATTTTATTAACATGAAGAAACTTCTTCATAACTGTCACTTCTTCATCACAATTGCGGCTAATTCCTGGTGTGTCGATCCTTCATTTAATTCAAATAAAAAATACCACATTTCGTAGTTTACTGAAATATGGAACTACTATTTTTATCTCATCCAGCCATAGTCATTTCTAAATACTTAACCCCTTATATCATCTGGCTTTGCGTTTTGCGGCAGGTCTTCCAAGACGGACACCGATACCAGTCTTACTTAAAGAAATTGGGGTACTTATGTATTAACGCTACCTTGGCTACAGATTTGGCGGTTTTTAAGTGGCGCCAATCTAACAGCTACAGATGTGCTGATTTTTGACGCCATTTTTTAGTGCTACGAAAATGCGTATTTGGGATTTGACAGAAACAGAACAAGATGCAATTTTATTTTTTCAGGAGCGAAATATTTTACCAAAAAAAAGAAAATGTCCCAATTCCCATGACATGAAACTTTATTTTGGTAAACGTAAGTTTTGGAAATGCAACTTCAGTCAGTGTGCTTATCATGTGGGGCTCTGAAAAGACAGCTGGTTTGAGGGAAGCAGAATTTTAAAAACTGCCAAATCTGTAGCTGCGGTTGGCGTTCAAAAGATAACTGCGTGTGCTTGCGAACAACAAGATTGCTCTTTATTGGTGCAACTGTAGCCAAGGTAGCGTTAATACGTAAGTACCGAAATTGGTCAACTTCCTTTGTTTCAAAGGCTGTATATGCTAGCAGAGCGCTTTTTTATCAAACATATTTCTTTTGATTCCTCTTCTTCTTCTTTTGATTTATTTTCGCTCGGGAAATAAAATACCAAGATTGTAGCGCCATCTGCTGGAGGAAATATCTTCCGATCAATATTACACTTGGGATGAATTTATCAAACAATAGAATCAATTATTACAAATCTTGAATACAATAATATTGAATTAAAAATGCCCATCCTGTAAAGCTGAATGAAATTGGAAATATATATAATGCGCGTACAAGTTTTTCTTTCAGTACATGCAGAATGTTTTGAGCTGAAATTAAAATTCTGTAACGATTGATCAAAAAGTATTGTTTCAAACGTTCTATTTAGGTGCATTCCGCGTTAAAATGTTACTACAGTTTGTTATATAATAATAGCTAGAAAAACGAAACTAACAAAACTTGGCCATTTGCATTAATTCGAATTTACCTACCACTATGAGAAATAAATATTATTATATATAAGAAAATCAATTTTTTTTAATGATGATGCATAGAAATAGTGTTGTTGATACGATAGTATCCAGATCGGAGCTATTGGCTGCTTGGCAGCCAAGGAGCTCCACGAAATACAAATAGTCATAATTTCATCGCGTGCTTTCGCTGCCACGCGAATCGTTGTGTCTTCAACTAGATATGGGAGCGAGGCTTCTGGGGAGAGGTATGTTGAGCTATTCGACAATCAAGACTGAAGAGCTTTGCGCTACATTTTTGTTGTCTTTTGTGTTAATCATATGATGTGTTCTTATGGATCCCGTGTCAGAGGGCGAAAATCGTGATCTGACTGGTGTTTTTCGCGCACTGGCGGACTTTCAAAATAATTTCTCCCCGTTGCTGCAATCAAGATCTTCGATGGAGATTGACCCTCCTTCGGTACCTGCCATGCAGACAAGTGCAACTATTGAACCACCGGTGGCTACCACCTCCAAGACTGCACTTGCTCCTGTTCTCACGGAAGCGGACGTATGCCGGCAAATTACTGCTGCCACGCAGCTACTCATTGAACGCCGGAAGCACCATGATCTGGCAAATCAAGCCATCGCGCAGCAGCAAATACTTATGGACGCTGGTCTTGTGACTGCGAAAACAATTAAGGCCTCAGCTGCCACTGTCAAGAAAGCCGCAGAAGCTGTATTGGATGCGGAAAAACAGGTAAGTGGGCTTGGTCAATGTCCCTTAGTTAATTGTGCACGGCATAGTAGCGCCAAAGTTACCTTGCAACATAAAAAGCCCAAAAGGCCAGCTAGTGCTGCAACTAATGCTGATGGTTTCTTGCAACCCGCTAAAAGCATACTGCTAAATCCTGTCCTGCTGCAGCTGATGTTAGCTCAATAGACACTTCCAACAAATTTGCCAACTTAGTTGTTGATGAATCTATTGAAGATGAACCCCAAGAGGTCAGGGAACCTAAACTCCCACCAGTTATGGTGCGGTATTCTGACAGTTTAAAGGAGATAATTGCTGAAATCAGCAGAAAGTTTCAGGAGGAAGTCAAGATTAAGCTCGCGGGTGAATATCTCAAAATATTTCCAGGTAATCCGGATCAACACCGGCTAATCACCACCTTCCTGAAAAACTCTCATACGGAGTATTACGTGATTACACCGAAGAATCAGCGACCACTAAAAGCAGTCTTGAAAGGACTCCCTGTCAGTTATTCTGCTGAGGAAATGTCCGTTGGACTCTCGGAAATTGGACTTAACATCGATCAAGTGCGACAACTGACAAATCTTAAGACCAAGGCACTAATTCCTGTGTGGCAGTTAGTGTACAAAAGGTGTGAAGCGAACTCAAAAATATTTGAAGTCAATCGATTACTCCACCTCTCCGTGCGAGTGGAAAAATTTAACCGGAAACCGGGGCTTCCCAGTGTTTTCGTGCAATTTTTTCCACCATTCGGCACAAAATTGTCATCTCAAGAAGCGCTGCCTTAAATGTGGTGGCGAGCACTACCTGAAAGACTGTTTGATCAAGGATAGGATTGAAAATCCTATCTGCATTAACTGCCACCAGATGGGGCACCTTGCCGCTTGGCGCGGTTGCCCGAAATTTCCGAAGCCACGCCTTCCGCCCAATCGCACTGTTGAACCTCCTCGGAGCACTTTCGCCACTCGACCAGTCACGCCAGGTGTCTCCTACGCAAGTTTCTTGCGTGGGCCGCCGCCTGCTGCTCCACCCGTGATTCCCGATCGCCAAAACATCTGGCAAGATTTTGATACTGACACGGCTGCCAAAACAGTTTACGTCCTTCAAGAAGTTACTAGTATCTTCAACATGCTTGGAGGTATTGATAACTTTTATGCACAATTGAAAGCTGCAAATTCGCCATTCGAAAAATTTCAAGTAATTGCAAGATGTTTTAAGCTAGCTATTTAATTGCTCATTTTATTTTTTATCTGTTCCATGCTATTTTTCGTTCTTTGTTTTTTGTTATATTGCCGTGCGACTTGACCATTGCCCACTGCCTTCTTTTTATATTTTTAATGTCTTGTTTTTTCCAATGTCTCACATAGTACCAGATTTGGAGTCTAGGGCCATACTCGGCCAAGGTACTCTCCATCCTGAATGATGATGATGAGGTATTGTGCACCATGAAATAACAATGAAACCACCAGGCGGCGCTATCGGTTCTTAGGGAAAGGGAATTTTCACTTCAGCTTGTAGGGAACATTGTCCACCGGATGCGTTGATGCTGACATATTTTTTAATTACTGTAGCGAAAGTACTGCCAGAGGAGCCTCCAATTGATTACGGATTCGCCTTGGTTCTTCAGAAATGCGGAAATACGATATGCCATCTCTATCCCCAGTTTGTTGAATATGTTGAAAAACTAGCGATTAATTTTTATAATAGTCTCTCCAACTCTAACAATCTTGTATTACAAGATCTTCAAAATTACAGCTATGATATTTCTCTCCCCAAAAACCGCAAAAGACCGCGATCTGTTTTAAATATCAATAGTTAAAATCACTATTTCCTCTTTCTGAAGGACCAATGCTTTCTTCTATACTGCAATGGATGTCTGGTTTTCATTACGGCGGTGCTCAGTTTTTTATTAACTTTTCACTTTTCTTTTTTACTACAGTATGCTTTCATTTTGTAATTTTAATTCCTTTCCTTCTGTATTTTTTTTTATCTCTTAATTTTTTTTTAATTAGTTTATTTATTTGTCATTTTTATTCAATTATCTAATTTTTCTATAAATTTATCATTTTTTCACGCTGACAATTGGCTTAGACCAGGGGTCGGCAACCTGTGGCTCGCGAGCCACATGTGGCTCTTTGGATGTGAAGCTGCGGCTCTTTGGATCCATTAGCAAATATTATTTATTTTAAAAAAAAAAGCTTTTAAAAATCGTTCTGAATCGATTAACGAGGATTAGGCACCGATTCTATCTCTCAGCCACTTGTACTCGCTTTTCACCGCACTCAAAGAAACAAAGTTCTATGATTCTGTTTCTCATTCCAATAACCAGGTCCTCAAAGATCTTCAAAATTTTGATTATGATATTTCTGTTCCCAGCAGCCGCAAACTCCCACGATACGTACTTAATATTAATAAACAATGCGCTTGCTATTAGTTTCTTCCCAGACAACCGATGGTTGCTTTCCCCCTCGGTGCCGCTTTTACAGATCAAAGGTTATTTTCGCCTTCGTTCTGGTGGACTGAAACGATGGTTTTGGTTTCGTACTCGATTCTCTCTCTCGCACCTAGTGTGATTTTTATTTGTGTGCTTTTATTTAGTTACTCCGACTGTGCTCGAATAATCGCAAAATTTGTAATCTGCTGTTTTGGATACCTAAATAATAATTTTAAAGATCCTTTATTACAGCTTTACCGCAAGCATGGCATCTACAAAAAAAAAAGAGAAGAACTGAAGATAGACATCGAGAATTCAATCGGGATTGGACGGAGTCGTTCGCTTCCATATGCAACTCAGATGGCCTTCCGACTTGTCTCATTTGCCACGAAAAACTCGCACACAATAAGAAATCAAATTTAGAGAGACACTTCACTAAAAAACATACTCAGTTTGCTAGTAAATATCCAGCCGGCGAAGAACGAAAAAAAGCTGTCGACGAGCTCCAAAAACAAAAACAACAATCAAGTTCCATGTTAAGTAACTGGGCGCAATTTACAAGTAATGTTAATCTAGCAAGCTTCGCGGTATCACTAGAAATTGCAAAAAAAGGCAAACCATTCACAGATGGTGAGTATGTCAAAGATTGCTTCGTACGTGCATCTGAAGAACTGTTTCGTGATTTCAAACACCAACCAGAAATCTTGAAAAAAATCAAAGATTTGCCATTATCCGCTAAAACAGTACAAGATAGAATAGCTAAAATGTCTTCAAATAGAACATATTTGCAGGTGGAAGATATTCAACTTTCTTCTGTCATATCACTTGCTATAGATGAGTCTTGCGACATAAAAGACACGGCACAAGTTGCCCTTTTTGTCAGGTATATGTCTTCCCAAGGTCCAAAAGAAGAACTTCTAGGATTGCTACCGCTCTCGGGACAAACTAGAGGGGAAGATATAGCGAATGCTGTGCAAAAATGCCTTGAAGACACTAAGATCGATTTAAATAAAATCGTTTCAATAGCAACTGATGGAGCCAGAAGTATGACAGGAAAAAATAAAGGGGCAATAACGATTCTTCAGAGCAAAATAAACCACGAAATTCTTACGTTTCACTGCATAATACACCAAGAAGCGCTTTGTGCCCAAACATTTCCTGCCGAAATAGATGAGGTCATGAATTTGGTAATCAAGATTGTTAACAGCATCTTGTCAAAAGCACTCTACCATCGTCAGTTTAAAGAATTCTTAAACGAAATGGAGACTCAGTATTCCGACCTCCTACTTCACAATAAAGTGCGATGGCTTTCCAAAGGTAAGGTGTTGAAACGTTTTGCTTTGTGCTTGAATGAAATAAATACATTCCTAAATGAAAAAGGCATTAATCACCCTGAATTAGAGAACGACAAATGGTTGCAAAAATTTTACTTTATGGTGGATGTCACAGCGAAATTAAATTAGCTGAATCTAAAACTGCATGGAAAGGGAAACCCAGCCTATGTTTTGGTAGAAGAATTGGTTTGTTTTGAAGAAAAATTAATTCTTTTTGTAGAAGATATTCAGAGCGGTAAATTACTTCCTTTTCAATTTCTAAAGCAATATCGCGATAAAACCAGTGCAACTGTTGACACGAGGTACTTCAGCACAGTTATAAAAAAAAATTAAAGATGAATTTGCTGACAGATTTGAGCAATTCAAAACCAACAAAACCACTCTAGCATTCATAGTAAATCCTCTCAACACAAATAGTAACGAAATCCACATTGAGCCATTTGGAATTGATACTGGATCTCTAGAAATGCAATTGATCGATTTAAAAAGTAAAGCTTTGTGGAGTGGAAAATTTACGGAGTTGAAAAGCAAGTTAGAAGAGTTGGAGGTCCAGAAATGTATGTACGTAAGGCAACAAAAGTGGACAACTTTAAAAGAAATGCCGCGAGTTGAGGCACTTATATTCGACGCATGGAATAGTCTTCCAGATTGCTACAGTGAGGTGAAGAAGTTGGCATTTGGAGTGCTGACTATCTTTGGATCGACATATTCGTGCGAACAAGCGTTCTCTTGCATGAATATAATTAAAAGTAAAGTAAGAAGCCAACTAACAAATGAAAATTGAGAGTCGTGTTTAAAACTTAAAGCAACAACTTATGAGCCAAATTTATTCAAACTTTCTAAAATCATGCAAAGACAATGCTCCCATTGAATATGTTTGCTCAAATGTATGTTTTGGTTTTTTTATTTTAAGTACAAATTACATTGTTTAATAAAGTTTAAATTTTCTACTTGAATAACCATGCAAAGCCATCGCTTCCATTGAATTTGTTTGTTCCATTGTTTGTTAAATTACAAGTTACAGTTAGTGTTGTAAGTAAATGTTTGTTTTAATTTTTTACTTAAATAATAAGTTTTTAATTAAATAATAAGTTATAATAAGTTATCTAATAATGAATAAATAGAATGATAGAATGAATAAATAGATATTTTTCTTATGAATAAATAGATTAGTTTTTTTTTATAAAAAAACTTTATTTATGCGAGTATTAACAGGTGGGCTAGTATTATTAAATCGGCGCTACTGGTATTAAATCCATAAGATTTTTAGTTAGCTCTAACCTTCAAAAGACACGTGTATAAATTTGACAGCTGGTGCAGTATTAGTATGGGAGTTATATCATTTTTAGTGAAGCAACTTTTGTTAGTTTGAAAAAATGGATAAAAAGGAATTTCGTGGGTTAATAAAGCATTTCTGCTTGGCCAAAAAATATAAATACTATTGAAGCCAAGGCTTGGCTCGATAAACATTATTCGGACCCTAAAGATATCAACGGAACGTGTTGGACATAACGTGAATGAATATTTGGATATGCGAAAGCTCTGTTCAAAGTGGGTGCCGCGCAGGCTCACAATCGACCCAAAACAACAACGAATTGATGATTCTAAGCAGTGTTTTGAGCTATTCAATCGTAATAAACCCGAATTTTTTCGTCGATATGGGACAATGGATGAAACATGGCTCCATCATTTCACACAGGAATCCAATCGACAGTCAGCTTAGTGGACTGCAAGTGATGAACACTAAAAATGCTATAACTCGCATATTAATAGTGAACAGCTATCAAATTTATATACGTGCCTTTTGAAGGTTTGGGCGACCTAAAAATCGTATGGATTTAATACTAGTAGCGCCATCTATGTGTCAGCCTACGAACTTTTCAGCCCACCGCTTATTTATTGTTGGCAAGAAAAAATTTTGTGGCTCTTTAAAACTTTGAAATTTTGTAAATTCTCATTTTTGGCTCTTCCGACTCAAAAGGTTGCCGACCCCTGGCTTAGACCAATCGACAAGAACCCTATTTTTAATATGCTTTTATTAGCTTCACCTGTATGCTTGTATGTTTGTATGTATGTAACTGACTTTTTCCCCTGGAGATCTGTTTCTCCTCATATACACTATTTAAACTGCAAAGGAACATTTACAGGCATCTTTCACAAAGAAAACAGTTGATTATTTTTAATACGCTATTATATTAGTTTCACCTGAATGTTTAAAAAGTAAACAATTAATTAATAGTTTAAAAAAACTTAGAAATCACGCTTTTAGAGTTAATCAAACTAAAAAGTAAAAAATAAATTAATAGTTTAAAAAAACTAAAAAACACGCTTTTAGAGTTAATCAAACTAAAAAGTAAAAAATAAATTAATAGTTTAAAAAAACTAAAAAACACGCTTTTAGAGTTAATCAACTTAAAAAGTAAAAAATAATTGTTAAAAAACTGTTCACTGTTGTCACTGTTCTAAAAGCGTGGGGTGCTTTGTATGACATTTTAAAACTAACTCTGCATTTCGGAATGAAATCAGTGAAAAATTATAACGATTGATATCGAGCACCCCACGCTTTTAGAACAGTGACATTCATTTTCTCCTCAGTCATTTTATTCTTATGTTAACAATTATTTTTTACTTTTTAGATAGATTAACTCTAAAAGCTTGTTTTTTTAGTTTTTTTAAACTATTAATTTATTTTTTACTTTTTAGTTTGATTAACTCTAAAAGCGTGTTTTTTAGTTTTTTTAAACTATTAATTTATTTCAAGTACGGAGGTTTATGGTCGCCGCGCGACCAATGCACTCCGAAAATCTACAACGAATCAATCCAACGCTGCTTTGGGCATCGTAAACTGTGCAACCCTGTAAACGTCAGGGTCTTATTTTATTGACAAAAACGGAACTGAGCCAAACTTGTTTTGGCGATAATCCTTATTTGGTCGCTTGGTGGATTTTTTGGGAGTGCTTTTGCTCTCTAAGGTCAGTATCAGTATTGTGTTGAATTGGCATGCCGTATTCTCGAGTGTGCACATTTTTTTAAGCATGTTAAATGCATATAAACAAAATTGATAAAAAGTAAATACAACAATCTAAAATTAAAATAAGTTTTCTGCGTTTTAATATCATGAAAAGTATATTTGGACTTAAAAAAAACTATAGATTAAAAATTAAAAAATTGAATGATTGCAATTTAAATGCAAAACTAAATTAAATTTATCATAAAATGCAAATATAAACAGTAGTAGTATTATATTGTAGACAGAAGATAGAATATTTTTATCGACAAAGGTTTTACATTTAATTTGAAATTATCTTGCATTTTTATGTATAAAATACAGATATTTGCTAATATTAATTAAACCAAAGGAAATTTTTGCCCTCTTTATAATTTATGCAAATAATCACGAAAATATTAATTTCAATATTAATCAATCAAACGTTAGAAAATTTGTTTTAATTAGATTTCAAAATCTTTTAATGTGTCTTGAAAAAAATTATTTATAAAATAGCATAAAAATTAGTTTCATTATATATAAAACAATCTGTTAGTTTATTGTGTATTCTCGAGAAAGCAAATATGATTTCCTATATATGTTTTCCATTGTCATTTTATTAAAATTTATTTTTAAAATATGTTTTATAATTATTCAAATATAACATGAAGCTTGCAATAAGTAACTAATGACGATGTAATTGAGCATCTTAACATTTAAACAAATTAAACACTTAAAATTAAAAAATAAATAAATAAAAAATAAATGTTCACTTTATTTAATAAAAACTGGAGCTTAACATTTTTTGAACTCTTTTGTAATTTGAAAAAATGCATGGGCATATGCTTTTTTAGTAGATGAGTACTATATTCAATTTGGTAAGCTTTTGTTTGGAAAAAAAAATATTCTTGAAGATTGAAAATGAAAATATAAGAAACAAATTTTTGACAATTTATACAGTAATTCATACAGACAATTTATACAGATTCTATTAATCATAAAAACAAGTTGTATATGTTTTATTACATACTCTTAAAATATGAGAAGAAAATCCATTTTTAATTCACAGGCACATTTCAGAAAATTTTCACAACGGCTCTCAAAATTACCATGCATAGATTTTGTTTAAATAACAATAAAAAAAGGGCGATTAAATAGTTTTATACAAACATCATACATAGAATACATTAAGTAACCTTGCTATTCAATATTTTCAGCTATTTCTAATAGTGCATTAACTAAAGATTTAAATATGAGATCAAACAGACAAAAAAATTGCTGTATTATTGATATTATAAAAGTTGCTAAAGTATTTTAATTTAGTATTTTTTCTTCTTTTTCTTAGACCAACATCTCACATGGAAAAAGAGTTTTGAATATACTGAAAATAAAATTCACTTGAATTTTCGAATTTTTCTCTTTAGAATTTTTAGAATTCTTATAGTTGATTTGTGAATACAAAATATTTCAATCTATGTAGATTTCACTTCTCCGGTCATTAAAACAATTGAGCATTTTGAAAAAGAATGAATGTAAAGAATGAAAGCAGAAATTTGATTAAATTTACATTTTAAATTATGCTATTAAAATAGTTTGGATCGAAGTAATGGCTGAGTATTAACCCTAACTAATGTGAGCGCCATCTGCTGGAGGAAATATCTTCCAATTAATATTACACTTGGGATGAATTTATCAAACAATAGAATACATTATTAAAAATCTTGAATACAATAATATTCAATTAAAATTGCCCATTCTGTAAAGCTGAATGAAATTGGAAATATATATATGAAAAGAATACAAGTTTTTCTTTCAGCACACACAGAATGCTTCTCGCTGGAACTAAAATTCTGTAACGATTAATCAAAAATTATAGTTTTAAACGTTCTATTTAGGTGCATTCCGCGTTTAAATTTTTCTATAGTTTGTTATATAATAATAGCTAGAAAAATGAAACTGACTTGTCCATTTGTATTATTTTGAATTTACCTACCACTATAAGAAATAAATATTATTATATATATGAAAATCAATTGTTAAATAATATTAGAAAAAAAAGAACAAGAATTACCTCACTCCACACTCCTAACTCTGCTGTTACTACTGATACAGAGAAAGCTGAGGTCATCGCCACAACTCTACAAGAACAATTCCAGGAAAACGAAACTAACAATCCTAACACTGTAATTGAAGTCGAAAACACTATCTCTTCTTTCCTTGCTCAGCCTAATGATAATGAAAATATTCCTCCTACTAAAGCATCCTTTATTATTAATTGCATCTCTAATCTTAAAATTAGTAAAACCCCTGATATTGACTGCATAACCAATAAAATGCTTAAAATTATTCTTCAAATCTGTAAAATTACTGATGCTATTCTTTTAACTAACTACTTTCCTAAGAATTGGAAGACTGCTCGCATTCTTCCGATCCTTAAGCCTCTTAAAGACCCTACCTCTCCTAATAGCTATCGACCCATTTCACTTCTTTCCTCCCTCAGCAAACTAATCGAACGAGTTCTCTCTGATATCCTTAATGAAGCATCTAACAAACTTAACATACTAATCTCTCAGCAATTTGGTTTTACCAAAAATTTATCCACTACGCATCAACTTTATAACATTTCCGAAACAATCTCAGAAGGGTTTTCCTGGAAAATTGATACAGCAGCAATCTTTCTAGATGTGGCAAAAGCCTTCGATCGAGTTTGGATCAACGGACTAATTTTCAAGATGATTAAATTTCAGTATCCTTCTTTTTTTAATTCGTACTATTTATAACTATCTCACAGGTCGAAATTTTGTTGTTTCTGTAAATAATATCGACTCAAGAAACTGCAAAATCCTAGCCGGTGTTCCCCAGGGCTCGATCTTAGGACCCTTTTTATATAACATTTACACCAATGATATTCCACAGAATCACAAGATTAAAATAACACTCTACGCGGATGACACTGCTATAATTACACAGGGGAGAAACTACAACATTATTCAGAAAAACTTACAAAATTACATCAATCAGTTAGAAATATGGCTTAATAATTGGAAAATTAAACTTAATGTCACGAAAACTGAAGCAGTGCTATTCACCAGGAAAAATAACTATAACCCACCTAATATTACTATTTATGATACTAACATTTCCTGGTCTACAGAAACTAAATACCTTGGAGTAATTCTTGATCGCAGACTTAATTATAATTCTCATATCCAATATCTTCGCACTAAATTCAATAACCAATTACGAAAGCTCTATCCTTTAATTTGCAGAAATTCTTATCTAACATTGAACTTAAAAAACTAATCTATCTCTCCTATCTCAGACCTATCATAGCATATGCGAGTCCAGTATGGGGCTCCACTGCGAACAGTAACTTCCTGATTCTGGAAAGGCTTGAAAACAAGATCTTGAGAATGATTACGAATTCACCCTGGTTCTTTAGTAATAAAGAGATTAGATATTCGCTCTCTGTTCCCAGCTTTAAAGACTACGTACAAAAAATTGCTGTTAATTTCTATGATTCTGTTTCTCATTCCAATAACCAGGTCCTAAAAGATCTTCAAAATTTTGATTTTGATATATCTCTTCCCAGCAGCCGCAAACGCCCACGATACGTACTTAATATTAATAAATAATGCGCTCACTTTTAGTTTCTTCCCAGACAACAGATGGTTGCTTCTCAAGATCAAAGGTTATTTTCGCCTTCGCTCTGGTGGACTGAAACGATGGTTTTGGTTTCTTAATGGATCTTCTCTCTCTCGCATCTCGCGTGATTTTATTTAGTTACTCCGTCTGTGCTCGTTTTTGCTAAGATTTTTAATTTTTCCTCTTGTTTTCTTCTTTTTTTTGTTAAATTCTTTTTTGTTTCTTTTTTAAATTTTATTTGTTGCTTTTAGTAACTTAATTGATATTGTTTTTCTTATTAAATTTTCTATATTTTTTATAACTGGCAAAGGGCAAGTCCTCACGTTACGTAATCCCATTTACCAGGTTGGAGGTGTGGTCGCCGCGCGACCAAGGAACTCCGTGTACTTACCCCGATTTGTTATTTTTCGGTTTTTTTTTTTTTTTTTTGCGGTGGCTCAAACTACTGGTACACAAAATATAGGTAAAGGTTGTTTTTGCAACCTAGATACATAGTAAATTCAGAAATAAGGTGTTATAGTTGATTATTTCAGTAATTTTAAATCGCTTCTGGGGAGAGGAATTTTGCACAATGAAACCACCAGGCGGCGCTATCGGATGTTAGGGAAAGTTAATTTTCCATTCAACTTGTAGGGAAGATTGTCCACTGGATGCATTGATGCTGTCATTTTTTTTAATTATTGTAGCATGCTGTGTTTCGACATGTACTCTGAACCATCATTGTGCTGCAGTTTTTTTAAATAATTTAATTTATATTATTTATGTGGTGTAATTTACTTTATTTTATTATAATTTTTTGTTTAATTAGCATTTTAGTGATTTTTTTACAGATTTAATTGCTGTTTTATAATTGTTTTGAAGAAGGCTGATTCTGGACTATTTTTAAATATTTTGCTATTTTATTTTAGTAGTTCAATTGTTGTATACTTTTCAATATAATAATTAATCCCTGTTTTAATTAACAGACTTTGTTTCGATTGAAAAAAATTCATAGCAGGAGCATAAGTGGTTAAGCCTAAAGTTCTTATGATAAAGGTAGAAAATTTCCTCAAATAATTGTATATTAATTTTTAAATTATTTAATAGTAATTAATAATGTATTTAGATGGTTCCTTATTCATGAAAAATTTGATTTCATAAACATTCAATTTATTTATCTGTTTGAAATCTAAATGGATTCATTGCCTATATATTATTATTATAATATTTTTTATTTATTTCATAGATTACTGTAGGAATAAGAAAATTTTCTAATTACTCTTTTATTAATTATTTTTTTTAAATTTATGCCAAAATAAATTGGTACTCTTTATTACACTACTGTCGATTTTGAAGAAAGCTGATTATATTCAATTTTTAGATATTTTATCTCAGTAGCACAATTGTTTTATATTTTGACATATAATAATTATTCCCTTTTTAATTAACAGGCTTTGCTTCATTAAGATAAAAGAAATGGATAATTGTTGCCAACCTATTTGCAGTGAATGCAATATGAAGTTTGCACATAGTTACTGTTTACAGATACATATGGAAACATTTCATGGTTTATTTAGTCCAAAATCTGCTAATTTATTGATGTCTCTAGAGTGCAAGCAAGGATTTGGTACACCGTTAACATTGGAGAAGCATCTAAAAAGTATTCATAATGTACTTATAACCAAGGAGACTTTATTCTTTGATACAATAGAAGAATTTACACTATGGAAAGAATGTTAGTTCATTTGTGAAAAAAACTGGAAGTAAAAGAGATAGAAATGGTATCAAAAGAACTTATTTCATGTGTTAACCCAAATACTTATATTGAGCAGCAAAGATTTTACTGCACACACACACACAAAAAAAAAAGACCAGGAAAACCCACACACTCGTCTATTTTGAAAAAATCAACAGCACAGGAAGTTCAACAAATATCTTCAGAAATAATTGTAACTTCTAAACATAATTCTAACGTAATTTTACTAAAGGTAAGAATTTTGTGTTGGTAGGCTATGTTGCTGTTTCTGCAGTTATACATATGCTTATTTATTAACTACATTGTTTTCATCCTTTTTACTAATATTAAACTTAGTTATTAAATTTATAATAAAATAATTTTAAAAATATAATTTATACATGTAAAGTGTCTTAGGTATTAAAAATATTTACATTAGAATTAAAAACAGTAAATTAAAACTCCTACAGGAAAATAAATCTGTTACCAGTCTTCATACAGAAAACTCTTAATTTCTCTCATTTTAATGAATAAACAGTGTTTCCCTTAATAATCCATTTTCATAACCATAATTATTATTTTTAAAATTTCGATCTGTAAACGTCGTCTTTACAGGATTTCGGAGTGCCCTGGCCCCAAAGGGGCCTAAAACTCCTATCTGCATCTGAGAAACATTGGTGAAGGAAAAAACATTGATAGTTAAAAGGAGGTGAAGTGATTTAAGAGCAATGTCCCATGTTAAAATATATATTAAAAATATAAGCAAAGAAAAAATTAATAAAATAGCTAATAACAAGGAGAAAAATAAAATAAAAAACAAAAATTAATAAAATAAACAGAACAATTAAAGAATCCAAAATTTAAAAAGGAATCTACAGTAGGATGGGATTTTCGTTGCTAGGAATGAAGACTAAAAGCACAGATGTCATGATGACAACTGAGCCAGTTCGTCTAGGAGCTTTGCAAGTTGTGAAGAACAGCCCTTGGGCGTTTAGCATTTTCCGGAAGATGGAAATCGTATCTCGGAAGATTACGGATTTCATCATTCGGGATGTGTTCAAGATTTGCATAGAATTTTTCTGCAAGCTTGAGCATGAATTTTTGAATAGAAGGGAGGGCAAGACATTGACGAATGTCATCATTCCTAAAATACCAAGGAGAATCAGTAATCATTCTTAAAATTTTATTTTCAATTCTTTTGGCCATCTGTAAATAATGAAATTCAAATTCTATAATTATAAAAACTTAGTGTTTACTAACACAGTTGTATGATATATCAAACTGTTGCCAATACAAGATTACAAGTTGTATGCTTTATAAAAATCCAAATTTTTTCATGCATTACAACTATTTCTTGATAGTAGTTTCCAGTCCTACTAGAACTTCATAATTTAATTTTTTTTCAATTAAAAAATTTCTCTCTGTGTCATTTATTATTTTTAAACTTTGCTATAATGTTTTACTTTTTACTGTAGTAAAAGAAAATTGTTTTTGTTTTTAACATATAATATCTTTTAGGTTTTCTGATTTGTAGTCTCAATTTTCTGAATTACTCAATTTTTTATTTCAACATTATCTCACTTTCTAAATCAATTTAAATTTATGTATCCTTACCTAACAAAAATTTTATTTATTAGGTGAGAAAATTGTCACTCCCAGAGACACCCAAAATTATGCAAAGTGAATCACAAGTTGTGTCTTCGTATTTCAAAAGTTAGTATGAGTATTCGAAGCTTGTTTTTATGCCATAACATTAGTGAATATCCTTTAATTTTTATTATTTTGTTTCCTTACAGGAAAATCAAAGATATAGTTTATTGTGTGCATATCTCGCATCAATAATCCAGCTGCCTGTTAAAAGCTTTTCCCAGCACAGTCATCTGAGTGATGTCTATATTTGTAGTAATAGTTTTCAAGAAGAATTATGTATATTTATTGTTGTAAATAGCAATAATTTTCTATCATTACTCTGCTGTTAGTGAAATTATTAATAGAATTTTGGACTATATTTTTGTTTTTACTTTTTGGAACGAAAACATTTTAAAAGCTATATGTTCATGACCTTGTCTTTTAAGAAATATAATTTTTCTGAAAATTTCTTCTGAAATTATCAAATTTGCAATAAAACAACTAAACATGAATATCAATTTATGGCCAGTAAGGAAAATAAATTTTCATCAATTTTTCAAATAAGTGGAAAATAAATAAATAAATTATTTTCTTAATCTTCAATAGTGTAAGAAATCTAAAATATTCAGCACACTTTTTATTATGCATGAACAGGGCTGGATTTAGACGAAAAGAGGCCCTTTCACCTCCCATTTTTAAGTTTGTAAATTACATGAGAGATAATAAAATACATCATTACTGTGATATATATATCAATATGTTAAATGAAGCATGTTGTGATTGGTACTAATCTTTATAAAAAATGTGGAACGAATAATAAATAAAAAAAAAAGTCGAGAACACTTATGGACATTTATTCTCAGCCTCATATACAGTACTTATAACAATAACTCATCAAACATTACACACAACATTTCCAAAGAAACAAAATTCAAATAATAAAAATCTTTGACTACAAAAATAAAATATGCAATAAAAATTATATTTTCTATCAATTTAAATTAAATATATTCAATACATTGAAGATACAAGCAAATTAATTCAGAAAAATTTATTTCATAATAATTTGCATTTAAAGTTTAAGTATGAATTTTAAGTTTTAAACTAAACCAAAAATGGAGCTTTATTCAAACAAAATCGAGATCACAAAAAAGAAAATATATTAAATTTTATGTTAATAGTTATTTTATTTAAGAATTGATTTGATCTAAATATACATTTAAAAAGAAATCGTAAATTAGAAGAATTTCTCCTTATTTTCGATTCAGTGTTTTAGTGTTTACTATTTTTAGAATAGTGTAATTCTAATTTTGCTAACAATTTGAATGTAGGCACCCCTTGATCTTGAGGCCCTAGGCTGAAGCCTAGTTAGCCTATAGGAAAATCCGGCCCTGTGCATGAAAGTTGTTCAACAGTAAATATTTCTTTTCATTTGACTCATTAACCGATATGTTTTTTTTTTTTCTTCCTCTGCAATTTTTGAGTATTAAAAAATAAATATTTCGACATGGAAATATATTCGTTATAATAACAAAATACAGTTCAGTATTTGTAAATATAATAAACAGTCATTGAAAAAAATCACATATATAAATTTTGTGTACTAGCATCTATTTCTGAATAAACTTTTACATAAATTATATTTCATACATTTCTTTATAAAATTTCTTGAATATTGTTACATGACAATTTGTATAGAATATAAAATGAATGAGTACAAAAAATTGAATCCCAGTATAAAAATATGAAAATTTCAACAGCATGTGAGGTAATGCAATATTTTTTTAAATCATTACACATACAGTTTGTTATCAAGATAGTTAATAAATTCTCATTAATAAATTATGTTATTTATATTATTATATATTATAAAATGTTTAGAATTTCTGTTTTTCTCGTTTGCTGATTTTGTCTGCTTTTAACGATGATCGATATGGAAGTTTCTATGGAGGAGAACGGACCTTCTCAGGTCCATCAGCAAGCACCCTCGTCGCCGGGCTTGGACGTCAACGTTATTATTGAAATTAATGAATCAAATATGATGACACCGCAAGGATTGTGCCGCCGATTGGTATCAGCGCATCAAGAAATGGAAGTGATAGATGAAATCCTCACCTCTTCAAAGAAATCGGATTTTCAAAATGACTATCTCGAGCTTAATGCCAACCTCTCCAAGAAGGAGTATCTCCTGAAATGGGTAAGTCGTTTTGGTATTTGCCCTATCGCCGAGTGTAAAATTCATCATGCTGACTTAAAACCTAATCAGTCAAAAACTACTACTAAACGTGCAGCTACTGACCGAAATTGGTCAACTTCCTTTGTTTCAAAGGCTGTATATGCTAGCAGAACGCTTTTTTATCAAACATATTTCTTTTGATTCCTCTTCTTCTTCTTTTGATTTATCTTCGCTCGGGAAATAAAATACCAAGAATGTAGCGCTATCTGCTGGAGGAAATATCTTCCAATTAATATTACACTTGGGATGAATTTATCAAACAATAGAATCAATTATCAAAAATCTTAAATAAAATACTATTGAATTAAAAATGACCATCCTGTAAAGCTGAATGAAATTAAAAATATATATAAAGCGCTTACAAGTTTTTCTTTCAGTACACACAGAATGTTTTGAGCTGAAATTAAAATTCTGTAACGATTTATCAAAAAGTATAGTTTTAAACGTTCTATTTAGGTGCATTCCGCGTTAAAATTTTACTATAGTTTGTTATATAATAATAGCTAGAAAAATTAAATTAACTTGCCCATTTGTATTAATTCGAATTTACCTACCACTATAAGAAATATATATTATTATATATAATAAAATCAATTTCTTCCTTGATCAGGCACTTAAAAATTTCGTTGCTTAAGGAATATTCATATCGGAGCTATTGGCTCGCGGCCAAGGAGCTCCACGAAATACAAATAGTCATAATTTCATGGCGTGATTTCGCTGCTACACAAATCGTTGTGTCTTCAACTAGATCTCAGAGCGAGACTTCTGGGGAGAGGAATTGCGCACCGTGAAATAACAATGAAACCACCAGGCGGCGCTATCGGTTCTTAGGGAAAGGGAATTTTCACTTCAGCTTGTAGGGAAGATTGTCCACCGGATGCGTTGATGCTGTCACTTTCTAATACACTTTTATTAGTTTCACTTGTATGTTTGTTTGTATGTATGTAACTGACTTTTTCCCTTGGAGATCTGTTTCTCCTCATATACACTATTTAAGATGCAAAGAAACATTTACAGGCATATTTGGGCTCGATTTTGCCCTACTTTAAACGATCAGATTTAATTTAAACGTTGTAGACTTATCAAGGACCGAGGACACTAAAATAGTTTGATAAGTTTATTATCTCATCATGATTAGGATCGCCAGGATTAGAGATTTTATTTTAACTTATGAAGAGCAATTTAACCCATGTAGAATGAAAGTATTCAGTAAAGACATTCAAACCTACGTGGGACAGTGGCACAACGGATTTATTATTCGCATTTAGCCATTGTTTTACTCACAATTACATTATTGTAAGAACTATAGTTCCACTCCTCCGTATCGGGACCTCATTTAATTATTATAGTTTAAAAACACTAAAAAACATGCTTTTAGAGTTAATCAAAGTAAAAAATAAATTAATAGTTTAAAAAAACTTAAAAAAACACGCTTTTAGAGTTAATCAAACTAAAAAGTAAAAAATAATTGTTAACGTAAGAATAAAATGACTGAGGAGAAAATGAATGCCCCTGTTCTAAAAGCGTGGAGTGCTTTGTATGACATTTTAAAACTAAGTCTGCATTTCGGAATGGAATCAGTGAAAAATTATAACGATTGGTATCGAGTACCCCACGCTTTCAGAACAGTGACATTCATTTTCTCCTCAGTCATTTTATGCTTACGTTATCAATTATATTTTACTTTTTAGTTTGATTAATTCTAAAAGCGTGTTTTTTAGTTTTTTTAAACTAATAATTTATTTCAAGGACGGAGGTTTATGGTCCCTGCGCAACCAATGCACTCCGAAAATCTACACGAATCGCTGCTTTTTGGCATCGTAAACTGTGCAACCCTGTAAACGTCAGTGTCTTATTTTATTGGCATAAAGAGAACTGAGCCAAACTCGTTTTGGCGATAATCCTTATTTAATCGCTTGGTGGATTTTTTGGAGTGCTTTTGTTCTCTAAGGTCAGCAGCAGTATTGTGTTGAACTGGCATGCCGTATTCTCGAGTGTGCACATTTTTTTAAACATGTTAAATGCATATAAACAAATGCGGTAAACTATGCAACCCTGTATACGTCAGTGTTTTATTTTATTGGCGAAAAGAAATCTGAGCCAAACTCGTTTTGGCGATAATCTTTAAGTTGAGTATTTGGTCGCTTGAGAGTACTTTTGCTCTCTAGTCTTTACTTAAGTTGAGCAATAGTATTAGTTCTCATTGACATAACGTATTCTTGAGAGTGCAATTTTTTTTAAACATGTTAAATGCGTATAAACAAAATTGATAAAAAGTAAATACAACAATCTAAAATTAAAATAAGTTTTCTGCGTTTTAATATAATGAAAAGTATATTTGTACTTAAAAAAAACTATAGATTAAAAATAAAATAATTAAATGATTGCAATTAAATGTAAAACTAAATTAAATTTATCATAAAAAGAACTTCAAAATGCAAATATAAGCAGAAGTAGTATTATATTGTAGATAGAAGATGGAATATTTTTATTAAAAAAGGTTTTACATTTAATTTGAAATTATCTTGCATTTTTATGTATAAAATACAGATATTTGCTAATATTAAATAAACCAAAGGACATTTTTGCCCTCTTTATAATTTATGCAAATAAGATCGAAAATATTAATTTCAATTAATAAATAAAAGTTAGATAATTTGTTTTAATTAGATTTCAAAATCTTTTAATGTGTCTTGAAAAAAATTATTTCTAAAATAGCATAAAAATTAGTTTCATTATATATAAAACAATCTGTTAGTTTATTGTGTATTCTTGAGAAGACAAATATGATTTCTTATATATGTTTTCCATTGTCTCTCAATTATTCAAATATAACATGAAGCCTGCAATAAGTAACTAATGATGATGTAATTTATAACATTTAAACAAATTAAATACTTAAAATTGCAAAAAAAAAAAGGTTCAATTTATTTAATGAGACTTAGAGCTTAAAATTTTTTAAACTTTTTTGTAATTTGAAAAAATGCATCGGTATTATGCCTTTTTAGTAGATAAGTACCATATTCAATTTGGTAAGCTTTTGCTTGGAAATAAAATATTCTTGAAGATTGAAAATTAAAATATAAGAAACAAATTTTTGACAATTTATACAGTAATTCTAATTATGGATTCGAATAAGAACATGATCAGAAATATGGCAATTCTTTTACTTTTTATCATAAAAATTATATTTCATTTGTATGTAAATAGAGCTTATCCGTGCTGTGATTCCCTATTAATTAGAAAGAGATTTGGCGAAAAAAAATGTGGGATTTCTAATTTTAATTTCTCTTTTGCATAATTTTAAGCAATAAGAAAGGAAGCACAAGTTCTCTCACGTAACTTTAGTTACATAAACGTAATCAAAAGTAAATATATATACATTCAATAGCCAAAGCATTATGACCGCCTGTCAATAACGAGTTGGCCCACCTTTGGCGCGCAACACAGTTTCAACCCGCCTTGGCATGGATTAATACCACCACTTAATACCAGTTAAATACCACTTCCACCTGATCACATGCCTTCCACGTCATCCAGGCGAGTTCATTGCAAAATGTAGGGGTGGTCATAATGTTTTGGCTCTTGAGTATATATATGTTCTACGAATCATAAAAACAAATTATATATGTTTTATTACATACTCATAAAATATGAGAAGAAAATCCGTTTTTAATTCACAGGCACATTTCAGAAAATTTTCACAACTGCTCTCAAAATTACCATGCATAGATTTTGTTTAAATAACAATAAAAAAGGGCGATTACCCGTTGCCCGTTGCCCAATAGTTTTATACAAACATCATACACAGAATACGTAAAGTAACCTTGCTATTCAATATTTTCAGCTATTTCTAATAGTGCACTAACTAAAGATTTAAATATGAGATCAAACAGACAAAAAAATTGCTATATTATTGCTATTATAAAAGTTTCTAAAGTATTTTAATTTGGTATTTTTTCTTCTTTTTCTTAGACCAACATCTCACATGGAAAAAGCTTTTTGAATATACTGAAAATAAATTTCACTTGAATTTTAGAATTTTTCTCTTTAGATTTTTTGGAATTCTTATAGTTGATTTGTGAATACAAAATATTTCAATCTATGCAAATTTCACTTCTCCGGTCATTAAAACAATTGCGCATTTTGAAAAAGAATGAATGTACAGAATGAAAGCAGAAATTTGATCAATTTACATTTTAAATTATGCCATTGAAATAGTTTGGATCGAAGTAATGGCTAAGTAGCGCAGCTGGCCACTTCACTGTAGTCGGCATGGCTCAACATCCCAGTGAACACCTTCAGAAACCTAATTGACTCTCTTCCTGCACGTCTCGCAGCGGTCCGCTCTGCCAAAGGTGGTTATTCTGGCTTTTGACAGGTGGTCACATTACTGTGACGCTACTGTGTAAATACCCACAAATTTGAAACAACAATCAATTATACATTATCAATGATTCAAATCAAAATATTAGAGAGTTTTTGCATACCGTATTTTTGACGTCCGTTAGCTTTTTCTTCCTAGCGCGGATGCTCATAGGAAATATTATTACAGATACGCATGCGCAATTTCCTATGAGCATGCGCCCTACGGAGAAAAAGCTAACGGACTTCCAAAATACGGTATGCAAAAATTCTCTATTATCTCGAATATTTAATCAGTTATCGATCAAATGGCCTATTCTTCATCTTAATCAAAGAGAATTCTTTAATAAAACAGAGTTAATTCGCAATTGCTTTATAATAAGCGTTAGAAATTTCTAATAACTTTACGAAATATATTAACAAGGTTAGACCATAGCATTATAACACACTGAAGTGACAAAAGTCATGGATTAGCAATATGCAAATTTTCAGATGGCAGTAGCATCGCGTAGAACAGGTATAAATGCACAGTGCTTTCGCAGAGCTTTCATTTCTGTTCAAGTTATTCATGTGAAGAGGTTTTGACGTGATGATGACCGCACGACGGGAATTAACAGACTTTGAACGCGGAATGTTAGTTGGAGGTAGACGCATGGGTCATGCCATTTCGGAAATCGTTAGGGAATTCAACATTCCCATATCCGCTGTGTCAAGAGTGTGCCGAGAGTATGAAATTTCAGGCATAACATCCCACCATGGACAGCGCAGTGGTCGACCGCCTGCACTTAACGACCGAGACCGGCGACGTCTGCAAAGAGTCGTAAATTCTAACAGACAAGCAACACTGCGTCAAATAACCGCAGAAATCAATGTGGGACGTACAAGGGACTTGTCTGTTAGAACTGTGCGGAGAAATTTGGCTTTCTTGGGCTATTCCAGCAGAAGACCGACTCGAGTGCCTTTACTGACAGAACGACATCGCTTGCAGCGATTCTCGTGGGCACGTGAGCATATCGGTTGGTCCCTAGATGAATGGAAAACCGTGGCCTGGTCCGATGAGTCACGATTTCAGGTGGTAAGAGCTGATGGTAGGGTTCGAGTGTGGCGCAGACCCCACGAAGCCATGGACCCAAACTGTCAGCAAGGCACTGTTCAAGCTGGCGGTGGCTCCGTAATGGTGTGGGCTGTTTTTTCATGGCATGGACTTGGTCCTCTGGTGCGACTGGACCGAACATTGACTGGAAATGCTTATGTTCAGCTACTTGGAGATCACTTGCAGCCATTCATGGACTTCATGTACCCAAACAACGATGGGATTTTTATGGATGACAATGCGCCATGTCACCGGGCCACAACTGTTCGCGATTGGTTTGAAGAACATTCTGGGCAATTCCAACGAATGATCTGGCCACCTAGATCGCCCGACATGAATCCCATCGAGCATTTATGGGACATCATCGAGAGGTCTGTTCGTGCCCAAAATCCTGCACCATCAAATCTTTCACAATTATGGACGTCTATCGAGACAGCATGGCTCAATATTCCTGCAGAAGACTTCCAACGACTTGTTGAGTCCATGCCACGTCGAGTTGCTGCACTTCGCCGGGCGAAAGGAGGGCCGACACGATATTAAGAGGTTTCCCATGACTTTTGTCACTTCAGTGTACATTAAGGATAATTCAGAATCACACAGAAGTTGAACTCTAAAATAAAAATTTCACCTGTAGAATTATCACACACATCTTGAAGAAGAATATGCAAATTACAGGAAACCACCAGATGGCGCGTATAGTACGTCACAATGACGAGAGTGTAAGAGAGAGGATGTTGGTGAGAAGTCTGGCTGAGCTCTGTGACGCTCTACAGTCTTATGATACTGGAACCTAAGGCTTAAAGTTGATTCTGAACCACTACAAACATACCTGGCACCAACGGGACACGAACCCGAAACTAGTGGCACCGAGCGCTAGATCGTTAGACACTTGGCCATTCAGGTCCCAGTCTCATTTTACAATAGAGAATTGGACGTAGTGACAACACTCTCCATAAAAAAAAGAAAACATCTACTGTCTAGAAATCTGTCAGAGAACAGACATAATAAAATAATCTTAATTAACACGATGATAAAATAATTATGATGGGGATAAAATGTTAATGCAAAATATTTGAAAGCAAAGGAAATTAAAGCTGTTGTATTAATTAATTGAAAGACAACTGCATATCTGTTTACTTAAAAGTGGTTAAACACTTTTTTGTTTATGAGTATAAAGGAATAATTAAGGAATTTAAAAATGAAGTATATGTATAATTTTTAATACACATTAATATTTTCTTTATTGCCTTATGCACACTTGTTTAGTTGACTATGTACCTATAATGGAGTACACGTTCTAATTTTAACTTAAGGACCTCGTTCCGACAGACAACGGCATTTCCATGTCTAACATGATAAATCTTGAGTTCAAAATCCTTCTTTTGAAAATTGAAGAATCTCTTGTGTTCTTAGGTAAACCCTTAGGTAATTTTTTCCAAATTTCTGTGACACATTGGTTGGGAGCAGTAAGGAAACTGCTCGTTTCTATGATGTTCCCTGAGTAACGCTGAATCTTCTATTTATTTACCATTTCAGGGGCGAATGACCTAAAGTAAAAGCGTCTGGCAATTAGAAATAAATGTTTAATGATTTATAAATGATCATTTAAATAAATATTTTACTAAATATTTAACTTAAATACAATTTTTATGTTGTGTCCATGTCTAATCCTCAATCTACTGCAGTGCGGGACGGACATCCCATGAGTAATCTACTCGTAGATAGAGGGAAAGGGGCAGCTCCTGTTGGGATGGAGCACCTGTAGGTAGAAATCTGACTTGTTTCCGTGTCGCTGAAGAAGGAGGGCAATACCTTACGGGAGGACTTGTAGAGGGAACTAGCCCCATTTGTGTATTGTATGAAGGAAAACGCTAAAAACTTCCCCCGGGTAGTCCGACTGACGAGTCAAGATGCTGAACATTCCAAAAGCCTTCAAGTATCCTCGTTTTTTGAAACAGTGTCTAAAATAAAGCCGCCAGAGGAGTGGACCTCAGCCCTCAAGCTCACCAGCTGTGCATGTTGCCACTGAGCCACGAATCAGGCACAAATTTGATTCATGAAATTATCACAAAAAAATCAAAACTAATAATATATATTGACATATCACATATATCCTAATTTTCATGTATTGTAATACTGCATAATTATTGAATTAAATTCTCTTTCTGATCCTTTTTCTAATTGTCCTTCATTTTAATTACAATTTGCTTTTATTTATATATTTTCAGATAATCAAGCATGGTGGCGTATCTCGCAACTTTCGAGTTGTGTTGCTATATTCCTCCTGCTTTCAGCAATGCTTTGTTTCTTTTGTCAAAAGAAGAAATAGCTGTTTCTAAGAAATATTTATTTGGAATGAAAATTTTTTGTTTAAAAGTTCATCAAATGTGTTCATACAAATGCATTTAAAAATGTATATTTTTGTTCTTATTTTTGTGTATTTATTTTACAAGTAACAAACTATTGATTATAAAAAAGGCAAGTTGAATGACTTCGTGCATAGCGCATTAGATTTCCGAATTGAGGGAATTCAATTCAAACTTAAGTGGCCACAATAATCTTCATCTATATATTAGAGATAAGCGCATTCAGTCTGCATTCGTTTCTTTACAGAAAAGGGTTGAAAGTTCCTGAACGTTCCGTTGGGGTTGAAGAGAAATAGGGATGTTACGAACCATTTAAATACCCCCTAAGGGAAAATTAATGTCAAGTTTATAATGTATACTGTAACGTCTCGGCCTATATTAGGCCTATAACTGTTTCAAGAAGAGGGTCACTTTCAGGTTCATGGGAATAAACTTTAAATTTTTTTACAAACAGTATATATATATATATATAAACTACTGTGCCCAAAAAGTAAGACCAATTATTTTTTTTTTTTCAAAAACTCTTTACTTATTCTTCCAAATTTATTTCATTGCCTTCAAAGTAATCCCCTCCGGACACAATGCACTGATGATAACTTTTTTTCCAATCCTCAATGCATGCTAAAAAGTCATCGGCAGGGACGGTCTTCAAAGAGAGTGGTGATTCAAGTTGAATCTCTTCAATAAACTCAAAACGGTGTCTCCGGAGTGATCTTTTGAGTTTAGGGAATAGCCAGAAGTCACACGGCGTGAATACGGTGGTTGTGGATCGATATGGGTTTCAGTTTTGGCGAAAAAGTCACGAAGAATCAATGCAGTGTGAGCTGTCGCATTCAGTGTGTTCGGTACCAATCGTGATTTCACGCGATTGAGGCCCAAAATGGAATTGGCCGATCCTTTTGAAATTCCAACATTATCAGCAATGTTTCTAATTGTAAATCGACGGTTTGCAAGTACCAAATCTTTAATTTTTTGGACGTGAGTTTCGTCGGTTGAGGGTCGACAGAGGGCTCTTCGTCGTCAACGTCTAACTTCGTCAACGTCTTTGAACTGTTTATACCACTTGTAAACATTTCTTTCCGATATAAGAATGCTCACCGAGGGCCTTTTGCAACATTCTATACGTTTCCGTAAACAAAATTGAATGCAAGTTCTTTGCTCAATTAATTCAGATATTTCAAAAATGGCCGAATCAGTTTTAGGGTCTTACAAAGGCAGACATAACTCAAATACTAATGAATATTTTGACGTCAAATTTCCCACAGATGACAAGGACAGTGCTCTAGTAACATAAAAAATAAAATAAAAATTGAAATTCCATAAGCCCCGGGAATTTTAATTTGAAAATTGGTCTTACTTTTCGGAGTCTTTAGTAAGTTCAAACTCCTGCATAAAGTTGAAAAAAAAGCCCTGAGTTTAGTAGAACAGTTAGTCATGTTTCTTAAATGAAGATCCCTCAAATGAAAGGAGCACAAAATTTAAAGGAGAACTCCATGAGTGATTAGCACCTATAAGGAAATTTATAAAGCTCTTTTAACTGAAAGCAAGCAATCTAAAACAACAAATTTTTTGCAAAAGATTGAACATGGATCTACAGAAAAATACTCAGAGGATGAGGATAACTTGCCAAAAAGAAAATTTCCTAATAGTGCTTAGTGACGAAGAAGAAAACATTGTTTAATTCATATTAATATGAATTAAACAATGACTGATTACTTTTCGTTTTAATCTTTGGAACCTACCCCCTCCCCCTTTTAGTACAAGTTCTTTGTTTCGTATAACACTGACTCGCATAACAAGGCAAAGTTTTTGGAACCCAACTCCTGTGTTTAACGGGGGTTTTACTTGTACGCCTTTTTCAGAGAGCAATTCAGTGCATTAAATTAATAAAAGTAAAAAGTCAGAATATTGGATGCTTAGCAAATCTACCATCTTCATCTATCATAAATTTAAAATAATCACTATTGCCTATGTTTTTTTTTGTTTTTTTCCCCTTTCTAATGCAGCTGGCAAACAAAGACAGCTCGGTCTTAGATGCCTTAAGGCAAGCGCTACACAGACGTACTCACTTTGCATTACCCAGGGGGCGCGTGTAACTTGAAGATAAGCCACGGACGCGGAGTAACAATGCCCCCGCAACGCTCTACGATCCTATTAGACCGGTACCTACGGTTTAAAGTGGATTCCGAACCACTACAAACATCCATGGCACCGCCGGGACTCGAACCCGAAACCTGTGGTACCGAGCACCAGAGCGCTAGCCACTCGGCCATTCAGGCCCCTATTGCCTATGTTATGGTCTAGGAATGAAACACATAGCCCTAGTGCAGGGGTCGGCAACCTTTTGAGTCGGAAGAGCCAAAAATGGCAATTTACAAAATTTCAAAGTTTTTAAAGAGCCACAAAAATTTTTCTTGCCAACAATAAATAACCGGTGGGCTGAAAAGTTCGTAGGCTGACACATAGATGGCCCTACTAGTATTAAATCCATGCGATTTTTAATTAACCCTAACCTTCAAAAGGCACGTGTATAAATTTGATAGCTGTTCACTATTAGTATGTGAGTTATAGCATTTTTAGTGTTCATCACGTGCAGTCCACTAAGCTGACTGTCGATTGGATTCCGGTGTGAAATGATGGAACCATGTTTCATCCATTGTCACATGTCGACGCAAAAATTCGGGTTTATTACGATTGAACAGCTCCCAACACTGCTTAGAATCATCAATTGGTTGTTGTTTTTGGTCGATTGTGAGCTCGCGCCGCACCCACTTTGAACAGAGCTTTCTCATATCCAAATATTCATTCACGATATGTCCAACACGTTCCTTTGATATCTTTAGGGTCTCAACTATCTCAATCAACTTCACTTTACGGTTATCGGAAATTGTTTTGTGGACTTTTTTGATGTTTTCGTCGGTAACAGCCTCTTTGGGGCATCCACTGCGTGCATCGTCCTCAGTGCTCATTTCGATTCGTTTAAATTTAGCAAAGCACTTCTCTACGGTTGATTTTCCTGGTGCAAAGTCCGAATAATGTTCATCAATCCAAGCTTTGGCTTCAATAGTATTTTTTTTTCGCCAAAAAGCAATGCTTTATTAACACACGAAATTCCTTTTTCTCCATTTTTTTAAACTAACAAAAGTTGCTTCACTAAAAATGCTATACCTCACATACTAATAAGGCAACGGCTATCAAATTCATACACGTGTCTTTTGAAGGTTAGGGCTAACTAAAATTCATATGGATTTAATACTAATAGGGCCGATTTTATAATACTAGCCCACCTGTTAGTAGTCGCATAAATAAAGTTTTTTGATAAAAAAAAAACTAATCTATTTATTTATAAAAAAAACTACCTATTTATTCATTATATCATTCTATTTATTCATTATTAGATAATTACTTATTATTTAAGTAAAAAATTAAAACAATTAAACATTTACTTACAACACTAACTTGTACTTCAATAACAAACAATTGAACAAACAAATTCAATGGGAGCGATGGCTTTGCATGGTTATTCAAGTAGAAAATTTAAACTTTACTAAACAATGTAATTTGTACTTAAAATAAAAAAAAACAATAGCATACATTTCAGCAAACAAATTCAATGAGAGCGTTGGCTTTACATGGTTTTAGAAAGTTTGGATAAATTTGGCTCATAACTTGTTGCTTTAAGTTTCAAACACGACTCTAAATTTTCATTTGTTAGTTGGCTTCTTACTTTACTTTTAACTATATTTATGCAAGAGAACGCTTGCTCGCACGAATATGTCGATCCAAAGATAGTCAGCACTCCAAATGCCAACTGCTTCACCTCACTGTAACAATCTGGAAGACTATTCCATGCGTCGAATATAAGTGCCTCAACTCGCGGCATTTCTTTTAAAGTTGTCCACTTTTGTTGCATTACGTACATACATTTCTGGACCTCCAACTCTTCCAACTTGCTTTTCAACTCTGCAAATTTTACACTCCACAAAGCTTTACTTTTTAAATCGATCAATTGCATTTCTAGAGATCCAGTATCAATTCTAAATGGCTCAATGTCGATTTCGTTACTATTTGTGTTGAGAGGATTAACTATGAATACTAGAAGGGTTTTGAATTGTTAAAATCTGTCAGCAAATTAGTCTTTAATTTTTTTTATAACTGTGTACCTCGTGTCAACAGTTGCACTAGTTTTATCAAGATATTGCGTTAGAAATTGAAAATGAAGTAATTTACCGATCTGAATATCTTCTGCAAACAGAATTAATTTTTCTTCAAAACAAACCAATTCTTCTACCAAAACATAGGCTGGGTTTCCCTTTCCTTGCAGTTTTTGATTCAGCTCATTTAATTTCGCTGTGATATCCACCATAAAGAAAAATTTTTGCAACCATTTGTCATTCTGTAATTCATGGTGATTAATGCCTTTTTCATTTAGGAATGTATTTATTTCATTCAAGCACAAAGCAAAACGTTTCAACACCTTACCTTTGGAAAGCCATCGCCCTTTATTGTGAAGAAGGAGGTTGGAATACTGAATTTCCATTTCGTTTAAGAATTCTTTAAACTGACGATGGTAGAGTGCTTTTGACAAAATGCTGTTAACAATCTTGATTACCAAATTCAACTACTTCGGCCGGAAATATTTGGGCACAAAGCTCTTTTTGGTGTATTATGCAGTGAAACGTAAGAATTTCATGGTTTATTTTGCTCTAAAGAATCGTTGTTGCCCTTTTATTTTTTCCTGTCATACTTCTGGCTCCATCAGTTGCTATTGAAACGATTTTATTTAAATCGATCTTATTGTCTGCACGGCATTCTCTATATCTTCCCTTCTAGTTTGTCGCGAGAGCGGTAGAAATCCTAGAAGTTCTTCTTTTGGACCTTGGGAAGACATATACCTGACAAAAAGGGCAACTTGTGCCGTGTCTTTTATGTCGCAAGACTCATCTATAGCAAGTGATAAGGCAGAAGAAAGTTGAATATCTTCTACCTGAAAATGTGTTACATTTGAAGACATTTTAGCTATCTTGTACTGTTTTAGCGGATAGTGGGAAATCTTTGATTTTTTTTCAAGATTTTTGGTTTGTTTTTGAAATCACGAAACAGTTCTTCGGATGCACGTATGAAGCAATCTTTGACGTACTCACTATCTGTGAATGATTTGCCTTTTTTTGCAATTTCTAGTGATACCGCGAAACTTGCCAAATTAACATTACTTGTAGATTGCGTCCAGTTCCGATGGACTGACGACAGTGACGACGCGTGTCACGGGGAATGGGTGCGATGAGAAGTGAGTATAAGTGACTGAGAGATAGAATCGGTGCTTAATCCTCGTTAATTGCTTCAGAACGATTTTTAACTGGTTGTTGTTGTTTTTGATAAAATAAATAATATTTGAGTATGGAACTAAAGAGCCGCAGCTTCACATCCAAAGAGACGCATGTGGCTCGCGAGCCGCAGGTTGCCGACCCCTGCCCTAGTGGACTGTATAAAAAACACGCTCTCTTTATTCCAAAACCAAACTCGCGCTGCTGATGTTACATCCTTTCTCTGGCTCCAACCAGCTCACCTCACCCAGACAGGGTGTTTTACAGACAGGCGTTGACTTCCCCTAGGCCCGGGGAGCTATTTATCCCTGAGGCAACAGCCTATTTTATGAATATTACAGCATTTCTGAGATCACATTTTCCAGTAAAAAAAAACATCTAAATTCCTATATAGCCAGCTAAATTCGTTCATAGATATCATACTTATTTTAGTACCTGAATACTTATTTAAAGATCTGTAGGAGTATGAGAATGACCTGAGAAGATTATGAAGTACCTGAGTTTCATCACTTTCTTCTTGAACTGCTAATGTCTCATTTACTGTGTCACTTGAGGGGCCTGAATGGCCGAGTGGCTAGCGCTCTGGCGCTCGGTGCCACAGGTTTCGGGTTCGAGTCCCAGCGGTGCCATGGATGTTGTAGTGGTTCGGAATCCACTTTAAACCGTAGGTCCCTGTCTAACATGATCGTAGATCGTTGAGGGGGCATTGTTACTCCGTGGCTTATCTTCAAGTTACACGCGCCCCCTAGGTGATGCAAAGTGAGCAACGTCTGTGCAGCGTTTGCCTTAAGGCATCAAAGACAAGTATTTGCCAGCTGCATTAGAACAAACAAAAAAATGTGTCACTTGAAAGTTACCGTTGGAGCTCCTGATTCATAAATATTATCAGTCTACTGATATTGGTTATCAGCTTCACATTCTTGAAGTTCCAAGAAGCCGTGATATTTTGAAGTTCTTGGATAAGTATTATTTGCTGGAATATATTTTCAATACGATAAAATGTAAAAATTGCTGTCTGGGATCAGGACTCACTTCGCAAGTCCTAAATTGGAAGATAATTTAGTTAATTATGAGAATTTCATTTGTGTGAATAAACCTGTTCGCTTAAAAAAAAAAACTATTGCATTTCATTGCAATTCTGTATTGGTTTAAGTGATAATGCAATCTTTTAGTATTGCATTAAATGATAATTAATTTTTCTTAAAATTGCCACTTTTTATTTAGAAATGATTATACGAAATGTTTTAGAAATGACTTGTGAATAAAATGATCTTTTTTTTTTCACAGGTCATTTCAAAAAAATTTATACTTTTTCGGAACTGTTACTTTAACATCAAATACATGTCGATTCATCTTTCCCACCAATAAAAGAAAATAACTTCCAACAATTTGCTTATTACTTTTAATAAATTGCTTATACATAAAAATTAAAAACAAATCCCCCAGATAGGTTGTATATCTATTCCAAAATATATTTTAAAATTTGCTTTTGCATTTGTATTTTTTTATTTATTTTATTTTAAGTAACATTTTTTTTTCTTTCTAATGCAGCTGACAAACACTTAGAGAGCTTGGTCTTGGATGCCTTAAGGCAAGCGCTGCACAGACGTTACTCACTTTGCATTACCCAGGGGTCGCCGTGCAACTTGAAGATAAGCCACGGACGCGGAGTAACAATGCCCCCGCAACAATCTACGATCCTATTAGGACCGGGACCTACGGTTTAAAGTGGATTCCGAACCACTACAAACATTCATGGCACCGCCGGGACTCGAACCCGAAACCTGTGGTACCGAGCGCCAGCCACTCGGCTATTCAGGGCCCATTTTGAGTAACGTTCAGAATGCAAAAATACAACAAAGTTATTATCAGCATCAGGAAGCCAAGGAAACGTTTTAGCACAGCAATTTACCGTCTAAACACCAAAATCACCAAATTGAGGTCACGACCATAGTTATACGGCATATTAAGTAGCTAGCCCCAGGGTAGGATACTTATAGACAACTCAGAATCACATAGAAATGATGAGTGAAAAATATTTCTCTGGTGTGATAGTGTACACAGAAAATGTTAGAATGGATACTAAGTAAGTGAACACGCAGTTTCAGTTTTCAGTTCGTTTTCAAGCCGTTTTTTCCTCCAGACATCACGGCACAGTACCCATAGCTCGCGTATTCGAGTTTGGATTTTCCTATACCAGATTTACTACATTTTTTCCATGTTCCGATTCTGTACTGTGCATTCGCGACGCATCATAATTCCCGTCAAACAAGCCTTCTCAAATAATTCGAGTACAGGCATCGAAAGAGACTATGGTTAGGAATATGCCTCACCGGGTATAGCAAGCGCTGTGCAGCTTGTCCATTGCACAAGCCAGGCCTGTAAGCAAGATGCATATCCACTAGCTCCGCTTTCGTAGGTAAGGGGATCCTGTTGTCAGAGTGGTTAGCTCTCTGGCGCTCGGTATCCCAGGTTTCGGGTTCGAGTCCCGGCGGTGCCATGGGTGTTTGCAGTGGTTCGGAATCCACTTTAATCTGTAGGTCCCGGTCTGTTTAGCCTAAAGTGTGCATAAGATGACCGTAGAGCGACAAACAAAACAAAACCGCTTTCGTAGGATCAATCTTCCACTTACTTTACTTTAGCTTGTAAAATGAAGAGTTTATGCAAGAACGCTAAGAACGTCCTTATCATTACAATGCAATCTATTGTATTTGGCAATCGCTTGCTGAATTCTGCTGAAATACCCTGTATATATTGAAGATTTGATATTCTCAAATGACAAACATTAACTTTTTGCATAGAAAAATCCAAAATGACATTATGTACATCTTCTTAAATTTATTAAGCGTTATCCAATTAAAATTTTAAATATTACTCATTGGGAAATACACTTATATACATAGAGAACAAATTAAAACTATACACAAAATTTAATAAAATGGCTTCCCATTCCCAACTTTTTTTTTTTACTTTCCTCTTACCCAATATATATATTCAAAATTTGTTCAAATTTGACGCTGCTCATGTAGATACTAAGAATAACGCAAAAGCAGCAAAATTCATCAGAACATGTTTGAAACAAAATCTACAACAAATGCTGAATGCAAATTTCACAAGTGATACAATAAGGATTCTTCTGTTAAATTAATATTTGATTCTTGGTATAAGGTTTTTTTAAATTTACTTATTAACAACGATAAATCAGCAGAAGAGCAACAAATTATCTTATGCAAAAAATAAATTATCAACCTCCTGGGAGAATTAGGCTATACTTAGGTAAAATTTACTTTGAATGCTTATTGAGGATTTAATTTCTTCTATTCATCAAACAAACATTCTTTCATATCTGAGAGCATCCCTTTTGAAATGAATGCTTCTAATAGTAATTGTAGTAGAATTATATAATTTCAATGGGTAAAAATTTTATGAATAGCACTATCGAACTATAATAACCAAATATTTTGAATAAATTTCCATAAGCTTATCAATTTCTAAACTCCATGGCAAAATATATCTATAAAATTATTGAAGGAAGAAAAAATTATTTATTTCACTTGAAAAATTTCATTATTAGTGCCTTCTTAAAAATTTATATTGACGATTCTTAATCTTAGAAATAAATTCAATACTCAGTTTAGAATTCTCCATCCTTTAATCAAAAGAAACTCTGCTTTACCTCTTAATCTCAAAATACTAATACATCTCTATTATCTACGTACAGTAATAGCTTATGCAAGCGCAGTTTGGGATTCTGTTGCATATACTAATTTTGAAACTATTCAAAGACTTTAGAACAAAACTCTCAGAGTGCTAACAAATTCACCCTGGTATTTTTGTAACGATATTAGACGCGCTCTCTCGATTCCACGTTTAAGACAATTTGTTCTGAAAATTTCTACCAAATTCTATAATAATATACGAAATATCAATAACCCTGATTTAAATATCCTATAAAATTACGATTAGGATATTTCTTCCCGCAAACACAGAGGAAAAAAAAACACCTCGCACTATTCTAAATATTTTACATTTATTCCAAATGCTTCTTCCTGAGTCATGATTTTCTGTTTTCAGTTGCGCTACACCCTTCATCCATTACTCCTGTTTTTCTGATAATTACCCCCAACTGTCTAGACGGAAAAGTTCGCTTTTCTTCTAAGCTATTTTCTCCTAATTTGACCTTTGTTCAATAGTTTTTTGGTTTTTTTCTTTTCGATTGCATGCATCTGATTTCATCAACATCTACTCTCCATTTAATTCTTTTGATTTCTTTTTTTTTTTTCAAATTTTTTTTTTTAATTAACTTTAAATTCATATTATAATTTTAATAAGTATTCCTTTAAAAAAAAGGGCATTATCTTTATGGCTTATTAACTCAAAGGGCATGAGACAATCGCTATGTTTCAACATCGAGTAATATAGAAAGAGCTGCAGGGCGCTACTCAGCCAACGATCCCCATATTAATCTACAATAAGAATAAAAATCGACGATTCTGAATATACAAAGTAATAAGATGTTTAAAAAAAATGATATTTTTATGGTTTAAAAAAATGGGATTTTATTGCAACAAGCAATCTTATTACACATGTCTGTCATATATTCATCACATTTTATTGCAATATAGTCTGCATAGCCTCATTTTTGGGGGCCCAGGTTTCTAGATCTGGAGTAACACACGCAAAGAGCCCCTGAATTATTTTAATCTAACGCTATTTATTTATTTTAAGACATTTTTATTTTACATTTATTTTTATTTCATTCAATAGAGTAATAGTAAATATTAAAAAATTTTAACCTTTGGAAATGATTAATAACTTACGAATGATGTTTATATTATCATTTTAACTGTAACTGAATGGAAACAAAGATCTTGTGGCATAAATAATTTTTAAAATTTTTTTTTAAAGTAACAACAATATTAATGAATATCAAGTTTATTGTGTTAATATGACCCTATAAAAAATTACCTTATTTAGTAGTCTGCAAAAATTCAATCAAACAAATTACTAACTGTTGACTCCATGTTGGAAACATCATGTTTGTTGTGAATGCAACCAAGATCGAAAATGGTACAACTCGTCTGACTGTAGTTCCACATATCTGTGGTATTTGTAAAAAAGCATTTCTACAAGAAAAAGCTCTTCTTGAACACTTTAAAACGCATGCCGATGGTGACAATGCAACTGTTACATTATCTTCTACAGAAATCGAAAAGGAAGTTCTAAAGACAGTAAATAAATTACATACATGCGATTTGTGTAACCGCAATTTTTCTACTAACGCATATCTTCAAAAACATCTTATTTTACATGCTGGAGAGAAGCCTCATGAATGTCCGATTTGCCATAAAACATTCGCCCTCAAAGACAATCTCCAGAAACACTACCGGGTCCATGATCCAATGAAACAACGTTATTTCTGTTCTGAATGTGGTAAAAGTTTCACTTCCAAACAATATCAACAAAAACATGAGATGATTCACACTGGAGAGAAACCACACACATGCAATATTTGTAGAAGATCTTTTACATTAAAAACCAATTTAAATAAGCATTATCAAGTTCATTCAGAACAGAAGCTTTATTTCTTGTGTGATGTTTGTGGAAAAGGGTTTTCATCAAAAGCATATTTGGAAAAGCATCACCTGATTCATGTGGGGGAGAGACCACATGTGTGTGGTGTATGTTACAGGGCTTTTACTTTAAAAACAAACTTGCATAAACATTATCTTACCCATACTGGTTACAGGCATTTTGGGTGCGAGATATGTCAAAAATGTTTCAAAACCAAAGGTGGACTTGAACAACATTATCTTGTTCATTCTGAAGATAGGCCGTATTCATGTGATTTGTGTAATAGAACATTTAAACAGAAGAGTCACAGAAATAAACATCTTAAAACCCATGGTTTAGTAAATGTGAATGATGTAAACACAGAAAAATCAATGCTTTCTGATATTGGATGTAATGAAGAAAGTGAAAAATCTGAAATTAAAGTTGAAGATGATGAATGGATGGATGAGGAATCTGAAATTATAAGTGAAGAAGATGAATAATAGAATTAAGTCATTCTAATTTTTCCATAAAAATGGTAAATTTAAGATAACTTGAGTTTTTTAATAATTTTGTAATGTTCATGTTTAATTATTTAAATTACGTTTCTGATTTTTGTGTAAATTAAATATATTAATTTAAGTTTTATAATTAGATAATAATCACTTTTTATTGTTTTAATGGATATTTTATTTTCATTTCTCTGAGGGAATTAGTATGAAATAAAATATTATTCTTTATTCAGACAACAATTATAGTTTTTAATAAGTTATAAAAATGAATAACAATTAGTTTATTTGAATTAAATAATCAATTTGATGCTTTATTACATTCCAAAAAAAGACTTGAAATAATTTTTTTTTTTCAAATTTTTATCCAAATCGGATTTTTTTTTTTTTTTTATAAATTAAGAAATGGTTCATTTACAATAATAGCTTTTTCACACTCTATTTAACAACAAAATTTATGTTATGGATATTGTATTATGTTTCCTTTATAAGAAATAGATGCAATAAATTAAATGATAATTGAAAAATATTTTTTACACTGACTAAAACATTACAGCATTATAGTGTTAGTTGTTTTTATTCCATTATTTTACAAAACAAGATTATCATTAATTTCCATCTCATAAACTTTCTACTAAAACATTCAAATGCATTGATATAAATTAAATGTTGTGTATATATATTGATGAAATCATAAATGTAATTTTGGAAAACGTTTTTATGATAAAACGAAATTTAGTATTTTTCAACTGATCATGTTCGTTATGATGAATACGAATATCCTATTGTGCTTTTTTTTTTCATTCTAAATGATAAATTTAAGATAAAAATGATTTAAAATTTTAAAACTTATTGATAAAAATGCTAAATTTTAATACTTGCTTGTCATCAAAAATCGGTATGATTTCATTAAACTGTTCTGTTTATTTCTTTATTTACCTAGGCTGCTATAACATAAAAGTATTAAATAAGTTCCCCATAAATATAAATGTTTGATTCAATTTGAATTCTTAAGAATTGATAAGTTGCAATTATTGAATGATTCCTCTTTTAAGTTACCCAAGATATTTTAAAAATAAATCCTTTAATATCTAATCTGGAATTAAACTTAACTAATTATAGGAATTCACAAATCATATTACAATTAAAAAAATATCAAAGTAATTTTTATGCTTACCTAAAGAAAAACAGACTGTATATCATTTACATTTTCTATTAACTTATATTCTTAATTTTTAAAATAGCAGTTTTACGTGTAACTAGCAGACATAACCAGATATTTCTCAGAGTCAGTAAATTTTTTTTGTTTACTCTAATGAATTCAACAAACATGTAGGAAAAAAAGGGCAGGGAGATGTCCAAATCTTATAGATATCGCTTTTGACACCAAGTTGCCACTTGCCAGCATGGCGAGAAATTCCTTTTTATGAGATGTTTTTCACTGTCAAATTGTGTAATACATAAACGGAACTGTAACTGGTGTATGCCATTTGGACATCTTCAACTCTTATGCTGGTAATCTATATTTGTAATGATGAGTTTTCATCAGATACTAAAATCTCACTCTAAAGAATCCACACAATCTGAAACCTGATCTCCACCTACTCAGGTTTCTGATTTACCAACATTTTACAGCATGAGAATTTAGTATCCATTGGAAATTCATTTTAATTCTGATATTTGCTTAGAGCCTGAATAAACTTAGCTCACTCTTTTCAACGTCCAGTTTTATTTACAAGTATTGTCTTATTAGTATAAATAAGTTATTAATAATCAATATTATAATCTAGATATGGAAAATGCATAAGCTAACTGTGATCAAGGTTCTTCTAACACAAAATAGATTATAAGGAATATGCATAGATTAATTTAATTCTCACTGTCCGCGTGATAAATCAATAAAAAAATGAACATATATATTTATACCGTTTATAATAAAGCATTTAAAAATATGTTTTAATTTATGATAAATGAGTAATATGCAAATTTATTCCTATTTATTTATGTTTAGATCTTGTTTCTGTGATGCTGAAATATTTGACTGTGAAAGTTTAAAAAAATTTTATTTTGTACTCATGTTATCTTTATTGCTCTTATTATTTGATGCACTGACTTGTCTTGACTTGACTAGGGAGATTTATAATTATGTTATACATAAAAAGAGTATCTTATTTATTTGTTTTTATTTTAAGTGACTGTAGTAGAATTCATATATACTTGATAAATGTAAAAGTTCAAAAAAATAATTTAATTTTTGTTAAGTGAAATACATTTATATTCAGTTATATATGTTTTTATTTTTCTATTTAATGACTGACAAATACCACTGATTTGGTCACAGGGTTATTAACTTCTTTTCATTATTATTATTTTTTTTTAAATCTTTGCAAACTGATATAATAGAATTTTAATTTGTTAGATATTTGTGTATTATATATATATATATATATATATATATATATATATATATATATATATACATCATATATTTTTGGAAAGCTCGGATGTAATCAATAAAAATTTAACTTTACAAATTTTTATTTCTTAATATCTATATTAATTTTTTTCTTATTTGTTATAAAAATTAATTAAAGTAATAATAATTTTTTAATTGTAAGTAGTGCTTATTTTATTATGAATAGTTGCATTGTTTAATATGTTGTATTTTAAAGGGAAATCAAAAATAAATTAATTCATCGAAAATAACCCTGAAATTAATAAAAAGAAACATGTTTTATTGATTTTTTTTTTTTTTTTTGCATTTAAATGATGTTATTGAAAATGTTTGAACAGTTTTTTACATTATTCAATGAATTCAAAATCTTAACTAGTTATCATTTCCAAGAAATAAAACAAATCTGAATGCTAATTAGATAAAATTTAAAATTAAATATCAGTAGTTGAAATGAAGGATATTTGTATTTCTATGTTATAAGTGCATAGTTTGATTATTTATATTATTATAAAATTTAGATACTTTTAATTATTTTGAATTTTGTTTAGATTGTGTATTATTTATGCAGTTTGTCATTTGTTGTTATAGATAAAAAAATATATAATTAAATATTGATATTTTTTAATTGTATTACATGACAATGTGGATAGTGTACAGTATAGTCTGATATAAATAAAATAAATATTTATGATTATTTAATAATTGTCTTATTTTCAATACCTCAAAAAAACTTTCAAATTACAAACTTTCTCATATTTAATGTTTTAAAATGTCTGTATGTTATAATCAAATATTTATATCTATTTAACAAATGTTTGGATGAATATTATTATACATTTATGATTTCTAAAATTACTTTGAAGTACACTAAATTAAATTATCTTTGTGGTCCCTAAAAATCTAAAAAATACAATAATAGAAGCCAATCGTCAATATTCTAGCAACTTCTATCTTGAAACTTGACAAAATAACTACAAAAAAGTAGTAAAGCTTCTAATTTAAACTTAAAAATCTTAAGCATCCAGCATGACAAAAGCCACCGTTTCAAAAAAGGCTCTTATTTTGTTCTATTTCACTAATATTAAGCATGGCCTTTCATCAGAGTATTTCAATATGTATATATATATTGAGATAGATTAAATTTAAAATTATCTTCAGAATACAGATGACAATTTTAAGTATTAATTGAAAGTCATTTAAATTTTTGTAGAAAGCTGGTTGAGGGACCTTTTAATGTAATTTTAGAATTTAAAAAAAAAAAACTCCACTTATTGTTATTGATGGAGAAAATTATAGTTAATAGACATCATAATCAAGCAATAGATTGGACATAATAGAAATGGAAAAAACTGTTAATTGTCGTTTAAATTCATATGCTTCATTGTCTGATGTTTACTGTTCATGCTAATATAAATTAACAGTTAATTTTAACCATTAAATATAATATTTCTTAGTTATATAATGTGTGGTTAAGTTACGTACATGAATACTATACAACCAACAGCATTAATTTGAATTTTTGCATAGAATATATTGATCGAGAGATCTGCCAAGAGAAATATTACATTTTTGTATCCAATAACTGCACTTTTTTTTTTTTTTTTTTTTTTAAATCTGCAGAATTTTTTATTCTGCTTTTCTAATTCAATATTTGATAAACATTTTGATTTATCGAGAGATATCGTTTTTAGAAATGATTTGTTGTTAGAAAACTTTAATCACTATGAATATATTGAATAATTAAATTAAATAAAAAGATTTATTTTGAATTATGTATGGATTATAGAAATTCTTTAAAAATTAATAACAAAAATATTGCTTTGAATATATGAGTTTTCATAGTTAAATATTAATAACTTTTTTATTAAATGCATTTCTGAAAAGGTTGCAATCATAAATTTATGCATAAAAAATAGTTCTGTTCATACATGTGTGAAATATATTCTTGGTTAAAATAACATTGTTTTAGAAGAAATTTGTTTTTGTCCAACATTTTTTAATATATTACTTACAATAAGATTCATCATTGTTTCGTTATGGGTAACATTCTTTATTTCAACAAGTTTGGTTGATAAAAAAAATTGATGGATAATAATTTTTAAAAAATATATGTATTATATAGCATCATATCTTATGTGCATTATATGATATTACTACAACCAAGCGAATAGAGCAATCTTGTTTGAAAAATATTCATCGTAACATGTGTTAATGATTTCAACATACAAAAACAATTTTAAAAAATAATTAAATACAAAAAAGCCCAAACAATCAATCAATAAATAATAACTATCAAGCTATAGAAATATTCAATAAGTTGTTTTAAGTATTAAATATGCTAAACTTGTGTGGAATTTCAACTCTTGTACTGTCAGCTGTATTATTTTTTAACTGGAGTAACCTTCCCTATCAAAGTATTGATTTTTTTTTTTTTTTTTTTTAATAGGCGTTAAAATCAACTGCTTTTAGATATCAAATCTTTGCTATTCGAAAACTCATCTACTAACCTTACTAAGAAGCACTACAATAACTTTTGAAATCAACTCCATATGACAAATAAAGTAACCGATTCCTAGCGCCATCTAACTTCCACGTGGAGTATCACTGCTAAAAGGAACCGTTAATTTTTCGTTTCATCAAATTTAGTAGACGCTAATTACCGTCAACATAGTTAAATTAGCAGATACGTTAATAGCTGCACAAGTCTAGTAGGTAATATGTAATTCCAACAACTAATAAATAATAGATGCAATAATCAATTGCACTCATTTTCTTTCTGATAGTTTTTTTCTCTCTGATTTTTAATTTTTTTTTTTTTTTATGGATTTTAAAGATACAATTTCAAATGAAATTCTATCTTTAAAACGCATCATTTTAGTGATTCTGTATTCATCACTTTTTTGCTATTTGGTTTGATATTCATTTTGTGCTTTTGAAAATTAAATAATTCATTTAATGTAAATATTTATATCTTTTGAAGGAAAATTCAATAATCAATTGAAACTAATTAAATCCAAATACATCAATAATAAAAAATCAAGTTACATGATTAGCAATGCAGTCATGTTGAATGTACATGTTATTTTAATATGATTCCAGATATCATTATTATTTATATATGATTCCAGATATTATTATTAGATGTAAATTTTATTCGAATAACAATTATGATAATATAGTACAATAACATATGTATAAGTAGTAAACACTTAAAACCTTTTTATTATTATTATTCTTATAAGTGAAAAAATAAAAATACATATCCTGTTAACTGTCTTTTATTTATGAATGTCTCACTTGTGTAGGATCTTTTTTTTTTAATGTGGCTCATATTTCGGTCAGATTCTAGTTGAAGAATATCACTGATGAAAATAATAACTGAATTCCTTTCATATTGAGCCATTGTTTATATTGTGTGGTAAGTTACTGAATCCTCTGGAACAGTGATTACCTTCCTGGGGTATATAGTATGACATGTAGAAAAAGCAATGTCATAAATTAAAGAAAAATGACAAAACTAAGCGTGGACCTAATGTAATACGTGGCTAATAATGGCTAATCATTATTAATATTTATTGCCTCTTACGAACGCAGCTTACATAAAGAACGTTGTTGTCTTCCGCAGTTATTAAAAATAAACATAAGTTTGATACTGCTCTTGACTTGAGACTATATACTATTGTGCCCAAAAAGTAAGACAAATTATTTTTTTTTTCGAAAACTCTTTATTTATTCTTCGAAATTTATTTCATCGCCTTCAAAGTAATCCCCTCCATACACTTATGCCAACTTTTTTTCCAATCCTCAATGCATGCTAAAAAGTCATTCGCAGGGATGTCCTTCAAAGCGCGCGGCGATTCACGTTGAATGACTTCATGCTACTCAAAACGGTTTCCCCGGAGTAGTCTTTTGAGTGTAGGGAATATCCAGAAGTCGCACGGTGTGAATACGGTAGTTGTACAACGATATGGGTTTCATTTTTGGCGAAAAAGTCACGAAGAATCAATGTAGTGTGAGCTGACACATTCAGTGATTTCGGTACCAATCGAGATTTGACGCGTTTGAGGCCCAAAATGGAATTGACCGATCCTTTTGAAATTCCAGCATCATCAGCAAGGTCTCTAACTGTAAATCGATTGCAAACGTCGATATTGCAAGCACCAGTGAAACAATCTTTCTAGTCTAGATGAAATTCTTCTACCCTTCATCCTTCTGTTATCATCATTTATTATTATTATTATTCATTATTAATAAATATGTCGTATCTACTTGATATACACTGAAGTGACAAAAGTCATGGGATACCTCTTAATATCGTGTCGGCCCTCCTTTTGCCCGGCGAAGTGCAGCAACTCGACGTGGCATGGACTCAACAAGTCGTTGGAAGTCTTCTGCAGGAATATTGAGCCATGCTGTCTCGATAGATGTCCATAATTGTGAAAGCGTTGATGGTGCAGGATTTTGGGCACGAACAGACCTCTCGATGATGTCCCATAAATGCTCGATGGGATTCATGTCGGGCGATCTAGGTGGCCAGATCATTCGTTGGAATTGTCCAGAATGTTCTTCAAACCAATCGCGAACAGTTGTGGCCCGGTGACATGGCGCATTGTTATCCATAAAAATCCCATCGTTGTTTGGGTACATGAAGTCCATGAATGACTGCAAGGGATCTCCAAGTAGCTGAACATAAGCATTTCCAGTCAATGTTCGGTCCAGTCGCACCAGAGGACCAAGTCCATGCCATGAAAAAACAGCCCACACCATTACGGAGCCACCACCAGCTTGAACAGTGCCTTGCTGACAGTTTGGGTCCATGGCTTCGTGGGGTCTGCGCCACACTAGAACCCTACCATCAGCTCTTACCAACTGAAATCGTGACTCATCGGACCAGGCCACGGTTTTCCATTCGTCTAGGGACCAACCGATATGCTCACGTGCCCACGAGAGTCGCTGCAAGCGATGTCGTTCTGTCAGTAAAGGCACTCTCGAGTCGGTCTTCTGCTGGAATAGCCCAAGAAAGCCAAATTTCTCCGCACAGTTCTAACAGACAAGTCCCTTGTACGTCCCACATTGATTTCTGCGGTTATTTGACGCAGTGTTGCTTGTCTGTTAGAATTTACGACTCTTTGCAGACGTCGCCGGTCTCGGTCGTTAAGTGCAGGCGGTCGACCACTGCGCTGTCCATGGTGGGATGTTATGCCTGAAATTTCATACTCTCGGCACACTCTTGACACAGTGGATCTGGGAATGTTGAATTCCCTAACGATTTCCGAAATGGCATGACCCATGCGTCTAGCTCCAACTAGCATTCCGCGTTCAAAGTCTGTTAATTCCCGTCGTGCGGTCATCATCACGTCAAAACCTCTTCACATGAATAAGTTGAACAGAAATGAAAGCACTGCGCATTTATACCTGTTCTACGCGATGCTACTGCCATCTGAAAATTTGCATATTTATATCCCATGACTTTTGTCACTTCAGTGTATTATAGGAGAAGGATTGTTATGGTACAACCTAATACGTTGGATTTCGGAATGAGGACTTGAAGGATAAATATGCGGATGTATCTATCTAGTACCGCCTTATAAAATCCAGATTTGGTTTGGATTTGTCGCTCTGCGGTCATTTTGTACACACTGTGAGTTAATTAGACCGGGACCTACAGTTTAACATGAATTCCGAACCACTAATTATATAATACTACTGAATAATACTAACTATATAATATTGAAACCAAATTAAATACCTTTAATCTATATAAACTGGGAAAAATTTGTAAGGAATTTTACTTGAATTATTATCTACATTCAGAAGGGAATATGTATTATATTAATAAGTAATTTGCAAATAATAGAAGATTTATATTATCCAATTTATAAAAAAAAAAATCTTTCGAGGTAGGTTTATTTCATATATTTTTCTAAAATTAATGGAAATAAATTTAGAGTTTAGGTTTGGTTTGTCTCTCTGCGGCTATTGTGTGCACACTTTAGGTTAATTAGATCGGGTTGCAGTTTAACGTGGATTCCGAACCAGTAGTAAACATCCATAAGCCAATTGGCCATCAGGCAGCTACAAAATCCAGAGGACAGATATTTTGGCCTTTCAATTTATCATTCTTATTCTCAGCATCTTTTAGTTTGGCTTCGCTATCGGTATTTGAAGAAAGTTTCAAATCAAATATTTCAATTTTATTTTTCCTATCAGAAGATTAGATCTAAGTGGCTGTGCTTATACCGGGGACAGGGACGATAAATCTTTAGACTGAATTGTTCTTCAAGGAGGAACTGGTGGAGTCACTTTTGGGGACACTCCTTCAAAAACGCCGCTCCGGCCTTTTTGCCTTTGTAACATAAATAAATCTTTGTAATTTAATGCTAGTTAACAGGTGGGCTGAAAGTTTCGTAGGCTGACACATAGATGGCGCTACTAGTATTAAATCCATATGATTTTTAGTTAGCCCTAACCTTCAAAAGATATTATAAATTTGACAGCTGCTGCACTATTAGTATGTGAGTTATAGCATTTTTAGTGTTCATCACGTGCAGTCCACTCGGCTGACTGTCGATTGGACTCCGGTGTGAAATGATGGAGTCCATTGTCACATATCGACACAAAAATTCGAGTTTATTCCGATTGAACAGCTCCAAGCACTGCTTAGAATCATCCATTCGTTGTTGTTTTGGGTCGATTGTGAGCTCGCGCGGAAACTTGAACAGAACAAAGCTTTCAGAGCTTCAGAGAACTTTGAACAGAGCTTTCCATATCCAAATATTCATTCCCGATGTGTCCAACACGTTCCTTTGATATCTTTAGGGTCTCAGCTATCTCAATCCACTTCACTTTACGGTTATCAGAAATTATTTTGTGTACTTTTTTGATGTTTCCGTCGGTAACAGCCTCTTTTAGGCGTCCACTGTGTGCATCGTCCTCGGTGCTCATTTCGCCTCGTTTAAATTTAGCAAACTACTTCTCTACGGTTTATTTTCCTGGTGCAAAGTCCGAATAATGTTTATCAAGCCAAGCCTTGGCTTCAATAGTATTTTTTTTCGCCAAAAAGCTAAGCTTTATTAACACACGAAATTCCTTTATAACCAATTTTTTCAAACTAACAAAAGTTGCTTCACTAAAAATGCTATAACTCACATACTAATAGTGCAGCAGCTGTCAAATTTATACACGTGTGTTTTGAAGGTAGGACTAACTAAAAATCATATGGATTTAATACTAGTAGCGTCATCTATGTGTCAGCCTACGAACTTTTCAGCTCACCTATATTTCAACTTGCTTAACAATTGTAGTGTAGTAGTGATTAAAATTACCTAATATTGTTGTTTTAATTCATTTTGTGAGTCTTCCAATTTTGTTTTTTTTTCCTTCTATTTTCCTTCTTTTCCTATTATTTTATATATTTGTTGTTGTTGTTGTTTCTTATCCCACTTGGCTGGCCAAGCCCACGAGCCCATATGGACTCATGATTGAAGGGGAAGGAAGCAGCTTCTGTTGTGATGGAGCACCCGTAGGTAGAAGCCTGACTTTTGCTCCGTGACGCTCTTACAGTCATAGAAGACCGGGACCTACGGCTTAAAGTGGATTCCGAACCACTACAAACATCCATGGCACCGTCGGGACTCGAACCCGAAACCTGTGGCACCGACCGCCAGACACTCGGCCATTCAGGTCCCAAATTTGCCAACGGCACGCAGTGTTCCCAGGTGGTCACCCACCCAAGTACTGACCGCGCCCAATGATGCTTAACTTCGGTGATCTAACGAGAACCGGTATATTCAGCATGGTACGGCCGTTGGCTCACTATTTTATATATAATATATATATATATATATGTGTGTGTGTGTGTGTGTGTGTGTGTGTGTGTGTGTGTGTGTGTGTGTGTGTGTGTGTGTGTGTGTGTGTATATGAATATTTACATGAAATTGTATAATAAATTTTTATTACAAATATAAACATGAATTAGGATTTTAAAATGCGTAAATACATATTCTTCACCACTGTATGTGTTACTTGATTTGTTCACGAATTGAAAAAAATGAATTAAACAAATCAACGATGTTTTCATCGTGCTTTTCTGCAATTTCACAAAAAGAAGAAAAAAAATTCAATAAACATCGAATTATTTTGAGATATTGCCATTAAACAATGGAAAAAAGGTAATATAGGTAGTGTTCTTATGAAAATATTCATTGCAAAACCATATCTATAATTAAAATTTCAAAAAAGTCAGCTAGGAAGTGGCCCACATACGCTGAATTGACAATGCATTCGCGTTCGCTGCGCATGTTGGCATCATGGTGATTTGACAACAGTTGTTTGAAAATACGTAATAATAATCCATTGTCTCTGATTGAGAAATGCATACGAATGGAGGTCAAAAATTGAAAAGAAATCTACATTTCATTTTAATTTTTCGCATCATAATTCTAATAACATTTCTCTGTTGTAAAAGTGATATGAAGGTTATAACTTTTTTTATATATCCTGAGTATAGATTTATCAATTGATATTTAAAAAAAAGATTAACTTTTTAAGAATATTTACATACATACATTATTCAATTTTGCATAAAAATACATGTAAATTTTATTTAACTGGGATTAATGATAAATAAAAACACTAATTCAGAAAAAAATATTTTAATACATCTCATTACATATACTTAATACATATCTTTATACAGTAAACGTTTCATAATTTTCCAGCTCTAAAAAAACGACAATTATTTTGAAGACAGTTCATTTTCGTTATAAAATTCTGTAATATTTCATTTTCCAGTGTCTTCCACTTTTATCTTCTTGCAAAAAATGTACAACTGAACACAATTTATAATTACAATTGAGAAACAAATTTATTTATTATAACTATTATTAACAGTGAATTAACTAATTAACAATTACATTGAAGGTAGTTCATTTTCATGACAAAATTTTGTAATATATCATTTTATAGAATCTTTCACTTTTATATTCTTGAAAAAAAATTACAATTGAACACAATTTACAATTACTATTGAAAAAAAATTTACTACTTTACAATTGAAAAGAATTATATTTACAATTAAACAAAAAATTCTTGGCAATAAAGGAGGTGTAAAAAAAAATTCTTTTGATTACATTGAAGATCTTCCTATTCAATCACACTAAAATAGATGAAAATTGTAACCTAAATTTTTAAAAAAGATTGAAAATTTATGTATCTATATAAATATATATATACAACAGACAAAGTATGAACTAGAAACACGGACATTTTGCATAATAAAAGCCTTAACAATATTCGTTACAGGGCCTACATGGTCGAGTGGCTAGCGCTCTGGCGATCGGTACCACAGGTTTTGAGTCCCGGCGGTGCCATGGATGTTTGTAGGGATTTGGAATCCACTTTAAACCGTAGATCCCGGTCTAACAGGATCGTAGAGCGTTGCGGAGGTATTATTGCTCCTCCTCAAACTACTCGTACCTCCTGGGTAGTGCTAAGTGAGTAAAGTCGGTGCAGCCCTTGCCTTAAGGCATCAAAGACGACTGCCTAAGTGTTTGCCAGCTGCATTAGAATATATGTATATTCGCTACAAGCAATTTATTTAACAAAATCATCACTACATTACAATATAAAAGTCTTGAAATGATTCACATTTAGACTCCCTCAACTAAGAACAGCGCTGCCTGACGGCCAATTGGCTAGCGCTCTGGTCTTTGGTACCACAGGCTGCTGGTTCGATTCATCGAGGAGGCATGGATATTTGTTAGTGGTAGGCAATCCGCTTTAAACTGTAGGTCCCGTAAAATGACTGTAGAGAGGCAAACCAAACCCTCATATATGGAAGAAAAAAAGAAGAAAGAAATTATTCATGTTTGTTGTTTGTTGTTTCTTATCCCACTTGGCTGGCCAAGCGCACGAGCCCATATGGACTCATGATTGAAGGGGAAGGAAGCAGCTTCTGTTGTGATGGAGCACCCCGTAGGTAGAAGCCTGACTTTTGCTCCGTGACGCTCTTACAGTCATAGAAGACCGGGACCTACGGCTTAAAGTGGATTCCGAACCACTACAAACATACATGGCACCGCCGGGATTCGAACCCGAAACCTGTGACACCGAGCGCCAGAGCGCTAGACACTCGGCCATTCAGGTCCCAATTTTGCCAACGGCACGTAGTGTTCCCAGGTGGTCACCCACCCAAGTACTGACCGCGCCCCATGATGCTTAACTTCGGTGATCTAACGAGAACCGGTATATTCAGCATGGTACGGCCGTTGGCGAATAGATCCGAAATGCGCTTAAGCTACTGTAACGAAAGATAAATATCAAAAGGGTCAACTACTAAAACTTCATTGGAAATTTTTTACAGAACAGAGAGGTTTATACAAAGTATGCAATAACAGAGTGTGAAACGTGTTGTCTAGGAAATCAATAAAACTCGAAAGAATTTAGTAAAACCAAAAAAAGAAATATTTATTAAAACCCAAAGCAAATTAATTGTAACGTCATGAGGATAGCTTTAGCAACGAATACGCACCCTCAGGAAATTATAAAACATATTATTTCTGTTCGCTAGATGATTGGATTCAAGTGTGAAAACACATTTAGCTGTATATATATATATGTTAACACCCAAATTATGATATTATGTTTGTATTCATGTAAGAAAATATGCCATTTTATTTAAAAAAAATAAACTAATTGGTCGTAAGCAATTGTTCACGAGCAAAATAAAGAAACAATATAATTTAAGCGCAACATAATTTTGTTTCCAAGAGCAAAATAAAATATATAAGTGGTATGTGCAAGATAGTAATAATTTTACTGTTCAACAATAGCATCTGAGTCTTTTTCTAGATAACTTACTATTATTTTTTATATATACGATAGCATCTTTGTCGACATGGCTACCATGAATTTCACCAAAATATGCAAAACTATAAACGGCTCAGTTTTTGGCAGTCTTTTACGCAGTTTCCTATAAATTTAGACGGTTTCAAGATACAAAGTTGTGTATTTATTTTCTTTTACAACTTTTATATTTATATCTGCGTGTGCATACAACAAACTGAATAAATCGCGATGAAAATAAAATGACAACTTCACGGAATAAATTTTGCATTATTTTCTGTAGTTTCATTGAAAACTTTGTCTGTATTAAAAATATTTTATATTAAAAGTACTTTTTAATAATTAGATGATTTGAAGACATTATTTTTTAAAAATTTTCTGTATTGTGTAAACAAACGATGCGCTATATTTCGAGTGCATTGATAAAAAAAAATCATAAATGGATAATAATAATAATTCTGATAAATTGATGAAAAATTTATTTATTTTTTATTTTAAATACGATATATTTGCAAAAATAGTAATTATAGTATACACAGTAAAAAAATAATTATTTTTATAGCACATCGGCAGGCCTTATGCTTCATTTATAGATGCCACGAGCAAACATTAAAAAGGATGCGAAGAGAGGACGTAGCTGCTGGACATCGAATCTCTTCGTTTCCGGAATCAGTGACTGCAATGGACGCCGCTACGAGATTCAGGCTTCAACCGTCCACTACGCTGTTGTCAGTTGCTCAATTAATGCTACGCCGTATAGCATTTTAGGAGTCCATAGAATAATATGTTTCTAATACAATAACCCTCCAGACTAAGGGCCCAGTGGTAACATGCTCGGATTGCTTGAATATGGGCTCAAATTCGAATCCACTGACTTCGTCCGTTGCAGTCAATGCTTTTAGAAACGTGGAAACTTGATAGCGATTGTGGCAATGTGGGTAAAGAGTCTCTAATCAATAACAAGGATACTTGGTGGGAGTTTATGGATTTTCTTCCATATGATATGGCGGTCCCGTGACTCTTAAAAGTCCTTCCGGAAGAAAATGTCCTCTGATCACTTCAAGGGGAGGAACTGTTCGTAGTATACATAGGTGGAATTGGATATCCATCAATGTCCAACTGCAATTGTACTTTCTCCTACACACTGGCAAGAGCTCCCACTGTGACGTTCAAGAGAAATGGTCAGTCATCCTCGAAACTCTCATCCTAGAGGAAGTACAGCGTAACCTGCGCTTCCACTGAGAAACGTTTAGTTTATTGTCTCTCATCCTGAGCGAAAATATAAATAGCGCACCTCGCCGCATTAGTTAGCTTATATACTCTCAGCCAGAGATATACTAGTATCGGGTTTTCGGCAACACACACACACACACAAAAAAAAAAAACCGTAACCCTTTAAATATTGACCATGTCTGGGAAACAAAAAATATTGGTAATATAACGCTCAATTGTACCAATGTTCTAACTTAAATATTATTCTATGGACTCCTAAAATGCTATACGGCGTAGCATTAATTGAGCAACTGACAGCAGCGTAGTGGACGGTTGAAGCCTGAATCTCGTAGCGGCGTCCATTGCAGTCACTGATTCCGGAAACGAAGAGATTCGATGTCCAGCAGCTACGTCCTCTCTTCGCATCCTTTTGAATGTTTGCTCGTGGCATGTATAAATGAAGCATAAGGCCTGCCGATGTGCTATAAAAATAATTATTTTTTTACTGTGTATACTATAATTACTATTTTTGCAAATATATCGTATTTAAAATAAAAAATAAATAAATTTTTCATCAATTTATCAGAATTATTATTATTATACATTTATGATTTTTTTTATCAATGCACTCGAAATATAGCGCATCGTTTGTTTACACAATACAGAAAATTTTTAAAAAATAATGTCTTCAAATCATTTAATTATTAAAAAGTACTTTTAATATAAAATATTTTTTTTTACATTAGTAATTCGTAATTATAAAAAGAGTTTTAAAAATAAAAGATAAAGATTTAACTAATACAGTCACAAGTAGAAAATTAGCCGTCCATGCTGTATGTGTTATTTTATTTTTATTTCTTTTAATATTTAAAAAAAAAAAATTAAAACTATGTTTGTGAGAAAACTTTTTTTTTTTTTTTTTTTAACACATCAAAATCCTTTTAAAATAATATTTCCAGATTTGAAAATTAGAGGTAGCTTTTAGTTTTTAAAACTAATAAAATAATTCATTAATAATTTAACAACTCTAATAAAACAATTCATACCAACGATATATGTATATCAAGATCAATGATATATACAGATATCTTAAATTTTGAAACTTGACTGGAAGATAACACTAACAAGAATGTTTAAATTGAATTATTTTTTTTCATTATTATTAAATCCAGAATTTCCATTATTCGATATCCAAATGTTGATTATGTAATATTCAATTTTTCTTTACTCAATATCCAAATTTTTATTATTTTAATATACGAATTTTTATTAGTCAATATGTTTATATACAATTTCGTTAAGTTCTTCAATATTAAATCCAAATTTTAAAAAATCTATGTACACATGGCGGCAATTAACAAATCATTAAAAAAAATTTTTTAAAAGAGTGTATTTTGCTCTCATAATAAAAGTACCGAAAAAAATTTATCTTACATTTTATGGTACTTACGTACTAACAGTACCTTGGCGACAAACTTGGCGTTAAAAACATGGCAAACGTGTCGCCAATGGCACCCCTGCAATTTGGCGGTTTTTCAGTGGCGCCAATACAGTAACCCCTGCAGATTTGGCGCTTTTTAAGTGGCGGCAATCTTAACGGCTGCAGATTTGCTGAGTTTCGACGCCATATTGTTGTGATACGAAAATACGTATTTGGGATTTGCCAGAAACGGAGAACGATGCAATTTTATTTTTCCAGGAGCGGAATATTTTACTAAAACAACGAAAATGTCCCAATTCGCATGAAATGAAACTTTCTTTTGGTGAACGTAAGTTTTGGAAATGCAATTCCGGTCGGCGTGCTCATCGTATGGGATTCCGGAGAGACAACTGGTTTGAAGGCAGCAGACTTCCATTTCGTACAGCTTTGAGATTCATATACTGCTGGTGCGAGGAGTTGACGTCGATTAAATTCTGTGAAAAGCAACTTGATATATCGGATAAAACTGTTATCGATTGGAACAATTACATGCGTGAATTATGTGTCTTGGATATGGTGAATAAACCAAAAAAAACGGTAGGTGGCCAGATTGCATTGTGGAAATTGATGAAAGTTTGTTTACTAAACGTAAAAGTCGTTGTGGTCGGCATTTTTAAATCGTTTTAATTTTAAATGAAGTGTTTTATATATTTTATTGTTTTGATTTTAAATGAAGTGTTTTGTATATTTTTTGAATAAAAATATTTTGAAAGCGTTTTGATTGTTTTTTAAATGTGGATTGGCGCCACTTAAAAACCGCCAAATCTGTAGCGGCGGTTGGCGCGTTTTCACTAATTGTCGCCAAGGTACCGTTAGTACGTAAGTACCCATTTTATTATTTACAATCTTACGTTTATTATTTCTATTGTTTAAATTACAATTTTATTTACAATCAATCTATGTAATCAAATTTTGTTTAAGTAAAAAGAAAACTTTTGAACTGTAGTGAATGTTAAGATGATGAATACTTGTTTTTACTATCGTCCATAAATGAAAGTAAACCAAAAAAAGGTAGAAAAATATTTTATTTAATATTTTTTAATTTACTAAATATTATCACAATTGAACCAATGCTGCCTAGTTTAAATAAACAATTTTAATATATTTTGTTTCGATTAATTTTGCTGATAAAAAATATCAAAGACGATAACAAAATTTGAATTAAAAAAAAGAAAGAAAATGTTCAATAACGTTCAATATATTATAGAATTTATAAGCAGACAATAGAATTATGTTTGATTGCATTAGAATTACCACATCTAAAAGAAATTTAATTTAATATCCATTTATTGTTTCATCACACAAAAAAATAAAAAAAGCAGATACAAAAATGTAATCTGCTGCTGCCGATTACCTAGAAATTTATTGTAAGAACAAAACACATAACAACAATTTAGAAAAAAAATTTTTTGTTTAAAAAATAGAATTCCAAACGATTTTCTTTTCCCAAAAAATCTCCTTCTCATTTTGAAATAAAATTGTCTTCGCTTTCACCAGACGATCTTCTAGAACAATTTTATATTATTTAATTATTTGAAAGGAATTTAAATATTATGTATAAAAAAATTGAAAAAATTTTTAACAAAAATAATTAATAAGAATAATTGAAAGTCGTCAAGGGTATGAAAAACCTAGTTCTTCAAAACATAAATAACTTATGGGTAATAATAAGCAATAAATCAAAAAAAATATTAGTTCAAAATAGGAAAAATAAACAAATATAAATAAATACACGTATTAAATCAACAATAAATAAATAATATAATAAATAAATGGCAAATCAGCGAACCATAACCTTAACAATAAATAAATAGCCATAAAATTGCATAAACTCATTACAGATTATTCCATGTGCCTTAACGCATATTCCATGGTTATTGAAAAAATATCTTTTAAAAAGAAAAACAAAAAGGTCTTTTCCTACAAGACCGCAAATGCATAATTTAAAGCAGTTAAGATAAAAACCGTGTAAAACACTTCAAATTTTGGGCGGGAAAATATAAACATTCTACTTAAAACTTCTTCGACCGAAAGTGACTGAGAGAGTCGTCCAATCATATCGCGCTAATAATTTTAAGGTCGTCATGCAGCAGACACTGCGCAACCGAAGAGCTGTTATTAAGTTGGAGGTCAAGCGTGGGTTAACTAATTTGTAAACAATCCGGAAAAGAGAAACAAACGAGTGGGTTCCAGGTGTGGTGGACATGAAAGAACGACGAACTTTCCTACGCCCCAGCGAAGAATCTTCCGACTAGACTCTCATCCGCGTTTTTCAAGAATCGCTACAGCGATTTTTTTAAAAATTAATCAGTTTTGGATCGGATTACTGTCATCGAAATCATCCTACCGATTGTATGCATGTCATTCAAGCAGAGATAAGAAAAAAAAATGCTAGAAATTCCACTATTTCTGAAACATCTATTTTGTGAAAACGAAAATAATCCCGTCATTTATTTTTTACCACAGTACTAGTATGTAACTTACTAACATTTTTATTATACTGATGTTATATATATATATATTCTAATTCAGTTGGCAAACACTTAGACACTTGTCTTAGATGCCTTAAAGCCAGCGCTGCGCAGACCTTACCCACTTTGCATTACACAGGGGGCGCGTATAACCTAAAGATAAGCCACGGAGTAACAATGCCCCCGCAACGCTCTACGATCCTATGAGACCGGGATCTACGGTTTAAAGTGAATTCCGGACCACTACAAACATCCATGGCACCGCCGGGACTCGAACTCGAAACCTGTGGTACCGAGCGCTAGATCGCTGTCCACTGGGCCATTCAGGCCCTATACTGATGTATATGCATTTTAATTTTTCGAGTTTTCAATTTGGGCATATTTCATCTCCATCATTTTTTTTTCTAATGCAGCTGACAAATATTTAGACAGTTAATCTTTATGCCATAAGCAAGGTCTACACCGCTGTTACTCCTTTAACACTACCCAGAGGGCACTTGTAGCTTGAAGGTAGGCTATGGACGCGAATAACACTACTTCCGCAATACCGGGACCTACAGTTTAAAGTGGATTCCGAACCACTACAAACGCCCATGGCACCGCCCAGACTCGAACCTGAGGCACCGATAGCCAAAGCGCTAGTCACTTTGTTATCAAGCCCCCTCATCGCTATCATTGAATTTCTATCGTAAATTTCGAAAACAGAAACAACAACGCTGAATCTGATATAACTTTACCGCTGCAATGGCAATGTCTTAGGTCAGTGGTTTTCAAAGGTGCGCCAGGGCTCAATGATGCACCCTAAAAGATTTCTGGGTACGCTTTGTGGTATTTCAGAGTAATATGTGCCCAGATATAAAAATAATTATAGTTACTCTTTTTTTCTTGTCAGTTTCCTCATTCAAAGATAGCTTTCATTATAAACAACTAACTTTTCTTGTTTCCTCTTTCTTCACTTATGGCCAATTGGCTAGTGCTCTGGCCGTTGGTACCGAAGGCTCCAAGTTCGAATCCTGGCGGTGGGATGGATGTTTGTTGGTGGTTCGGAATCCACGTTAAACTGTAGGTCCCGCTCTGTTTAGCCTAAAGTGTGCACAAGATGACCGTAGAGCGGCAAACCAAGCCAAGTCTATCTTCACTTAAAAAGTTATCAGCTGAAAAAGGTTTCCGACAAACTAGGAGCACTAACTTCTATGGTTGGTTATTAGAAGAGCTAGTGTTCATTTGATTTTCAACGTCAGAAATATTTTCATTGCAACTTCTATGGAGTTGGATATAAAACTGTGAGACGTTAGTAGCAGATGCTTATTTGCTCAGACATTTGTATATAGTGCGCTTACAATTAATTTTGGTTTTTAAGCGTTCCGCGACTTCAAGAAGTTAGAGAAATATTGTCTTAAGTCAACGAGTTCTATATTCGAAAACAACAGAACATAATGAGTACTTTTTCAATTCCTTGTATTAGCTCATACTCTCCCTATATATATCTTGTTCAAATTTTCAATCGTTCATAAAACGCTTGTTATTCATCCACTTAAGGTCAAATACATTTTTTTTAACTCGTAGTGGATGACACTGGATGTCAATACAGTTTTTTTCCAATATTAATTCAGTAATTAAATTAAATTCATTAATTTTAGTTTTTTTTAGATTTAAGTTGCATATATCTACCAATAGATGGCGCCAGATAAAAAAAATGAATGAAAATTATTTATAAAGGACTTTTCTGCAATAGAGTGAAAAAAAAGTAGGAATTGACTTAAATTTTTTTTTTTTTATATTACTTATTAAGATTTAAAACGTAGCTCATTGTTAAGTTATAGAACTACTATATGACTAAGATTCAAGTTTAAATCCGCTAATTATAACCATATTTGACAGATATTTAAATATAATTTAGTAGAATTTTTAATTTATTAAATAAAAGCAAGGTTAAAAACTGAATCCAGACTTGTTATTCTGAGCAAGCGCAAGCGAACTCAGGTAACAGGGTGGATTTAAACGTTCACTGAGACAAATTATATCACAGTGTATCTGAGAACCCATTTGGCCTACATTTTGGAGGCGTTTTGCGAAACAAGACGAATTGGAGCAGGGGTAAGAAACGGATCTCTGACCGCCAGATTGAAGGTTCGAATCTACGTCCAGTTCTATTCGCTATTCAGCTGCAATGTGCACCTTAAATTTATTTATTTTTTTTTTTGCCAATTAGTAACAACAGTTAGGTTTATTTATTATTTTTTTTTTACCCCTTTTTTGCCGTAGAAAATAAAAGGAATAGACCGTAAAATTATTAAAAAATGAAAAAAAAAATCATAAAAATAAAATAAAATACCAGAACTTTGATTCTGAGAACTGTCTTTTTTTGGGGGAAATAATGCTTTTTTCCTTACAGATTCCTATTTAAGGCCCAAACGTCCAGCAATCATAAGTTTTTAATCACAAACTGATATTTTATGACATTTACAACTGGTCCCTAACTGCACCGAGTTTTTAATTTAAATTCTTTTATTTTTATTTAAAACTTTAAAAAAAAAAATTTTTTTTTAATTTTTATTTATTTTTTAACTTTTATTTATTTTTAGTTTTTTATAATTTTTTAGAGTACCATTTTTTAGAAACTTTTTTTATATGACTTACTAACATTTTAAGCAGCCTGTAATTAATTGTAACTATATATATGAATTAACATGAAGAGGTTAAGGGTCCTATCCCCATTGGTACTCCGTAATCGGCACGCAGTTGCCAGTATCCAGCCTGCGTTTAAACAGAATGGTGTATTTATTATTGTATGGCGTATTTATTTTGATGTATATATTATTGTATGAATTTAGCAGTAATCATTATATTACAAGCAAAAGTCATTCCAATATCAAAGCAATTTGCCCGACTTGTGGGCCAGATGAAAACATAAGCATCTAACATGCAAGAAAGCCCAGGTTCGGCCTCATTGCCGATGTCCATTGTAATCACTACTTTTCGAAATGAGAAGTAGATATTATGATTGAATTGTGACGACTAATAGCGTAGCGTAAATTCTTCAAAATCCTCTTTTTACTTTATTATTTTAATTATTAAATTATAATTAATAATTATTAAATACTTTATTGAAAAGAAGAAAAAAAAACTTCTCTTCATCATATATTATTATCTCTATATTAAGTGTTTATTTTTAATGCAATGGGCTTAAAGCTAAAGTAACTTCCCTTTTATATGTAAAGAAGGAGTTAACGGTTACCCAGTAACCAAGGAGCTCCGTCAACCTACAAGTCGTCGTCGACTAATAGCTTATCATAACTGCTTATTTGGAACTTTGCGGATTATTTTCCATATGGTACGTAAATGCTGGGCAGATTTCCCCTAAAAATTGTCTTGGAAGGCGATGCTTTCCCATAATCGTCTTTTGGTGGACTCTTTTTGGCTTGAATTAATGAAATAAAAGAAATGATAAAAAAAAATTAGATTTCAGTGTAGTATTTAGTTTTCCCATCGAGATAGCACAGGAAAAACTCAAATTTTTAAATATATAAAGCAAACATATTGTTGTCATGCCTTCTCCTACATACTGCCAACAGCGCCCCCTGTGGCGTTCAGCAGAAATGGTCAGTAGGCCTTGAGACTCTCACCCGAGAGGAAGTACAGTGCAATCATGCGCTTCAGTTGAGAAACGTTTAGTTAACAGTCTCTCACCCCAAAAATAAATATATAATACTGCAACACTGCGTATTGATTGGTCTACAGATTCTCAATCGGAGATGAAGTATATTTCGCACATCCTGCTCCTAGCCGTGTATCGGGTTTTCGGTTTAGAAGTGGAATCCTTCCAGGAATTTATAATTATATATCTTTGAATGTGTTAAATATTGTATGTCTCTAATTATATGTGTGCGGGGTTTGTACATGTGCCAATAAAGCTGGAAGTTCTCCAACCTATGCCTCAAGTATCTCAACCCAACCACACCCAATTACAATGTTGCATATTATTAGAATTCCTCAACGAAATGATTCAAGAATTCAGTATAATGTTTAATCAAAATCTTGTAGTATTGCATCTATATTCACTATTGAATCTATGAACTTGCACTTTTTTATTTGAAGTTTATATTGTAAAGTTATAAAATAAGTGATAACTTAATGGTGTTTTTTTTTTATTTCCAGTGGCAGATTATGAACATTTTCAGCAAAAAAAGAACAATAAAAAAAAAAAAGACATACAACATACAACAACAACAAAATAATACAACAAACAACAACAATAAAATAATACAACAAAACATGCTGAAACAGAGTTCATTAATCCAACAATAATTGCAAGTTGCAGATCTTTTAGCCACAAAAAAGTGTTACCAGGTGCACCATAGGGAGGTAGATCACTCAATGATGTACTGGTACGGATTACATCAGAATGTTTTCGCTTTCGTCATTGTTTAAGAAAAAGCCATTCATTAAAATATTTCAACATTGTAACTCTTGAAGTTGGAATATATATACATGAAATTCGTTACAAAAAGGAACTGCTAGCAAGAAAATGCTAAGTAACTTTCCTACGGGGTCTTTTTTTTAAATTAATGTAACGAGAAACAATTTATTCGAATTCTGACATGATGAGATAAGATATAATAAATTTGATTTTTATAAAAATTACCCATCTGCCTCATTTGACGTTGAACTCTTAAATATTCAAAAGGGTTGACAACAAAGATCTTTTAACTGGAGTGGTCTAATCTAAGAGTTGTGACATTTTGACAGGCGATTAACAACGTGAAGAGAATAATTATTATGAAAAGTTTAACGTTTTTGTTGCAAATTTTTTTTCTGGAATCTAATTTAGGAGCTGGGATGAACATTTTATCAGTTCTGCTTAGATGGACCTTAAAACTCACATCAAAGGGTAGTTCTTGATACTGAAGGTCAAGCACATTTCAAATAAAATGTCTACTTGGTTATAAAGATAAGCATTGAACGGTAGCAAAATTGCAGTTAGGATTCCGTATAGCAGGGGTCTCCAAACTACAGCCCGCGGGCCAATTCCGGCCCGCCAGTGTTATCAATCCGGCCCGCGACAGCGAATAGCTTATTGTTGCTGTAACAAGTTGGGTAAAAAAACACAGAATGATAATAATAACACGTTTTTATTTACTTGCTAGGTAAAGTTTAATGACAAGCATAATACGCAGAAAATTTAACTTAAGCATAACAACTAACAAATAATTGAAATGAATCCCACTAACATTATAAACTAGTGAACATCCCGCGGTTAACCTCGGTAATTATGTTGGGGCAAAGAGTATCGCATATGTATGTATATCGATGTTTGGAATGTATATATCCTGAATCATACATATGATTTTTATCCTGAAAATCCCTCGGGAGCAGAAAAGCTAAATTAACGCGAATGAAACCGCAGGCTATCCACTTGTAAAAAAATATTAATGAAATTTATGTAATTGTGATTTTTCACTGGCAATAGTTTGTAGTTAGCAAGCGTATGCTCGTTCAGAGCGCGTACTCGGCGCCTGGTCTAGAAATTATAGATAATGACAGAAAAATTAAAACGGTTTTGGCCCTTGGTACTTACTGGAGTAAATAGTATGGCCCTAAGGCTGGAAAGTTTGGAAACTCCTGGCGTATAGCATTCATTTTAGTAATAAAATAAATGCTTACTATGTTTGCTAAGTTTTTTTTTAAAACTTTTTACTCAATACGACGAGTAACCACTTATTCAAATATTATATGGAACATTGGGAACAAGCGTTTTCAGGTATTGCGTATAGATTTTCGACGTCTGAAAGATCATTTAGTTTAGATTTGATGATTTTAACAACTCACTTTCAAGCCTATAAGAAGAGTGATCCAATACAATTTGCCACTATTGCCATACTTTTCCTTCATTATCGCAGGTTCATAAATAGCACACGGTTGTCAGTGAAACAGTTCTGCAGCATTATGCTTTTGCGCATTTTCGCTGTAGCATTTTTTTCTCACGTTAAGAGTTTTGGCATTTCATTCCAAGAAGAGATGAATGTATTTTATTTATTTAACAAGTATATAATAACAATCACTCACTCAAATATGTCGGCAGACAAGCGGTATTGTGGTTAGTTATATTACATGCATAGTGTTTTGTACTAATGAGAATGACCTGTCACTCAAATCTGATAGCAGATATTCAGTATCATGTACAGTGAGACTCATAAAAGTGAAAATCAGTCCGACATTCACGAGTCGAAACAATTGCAAATTGAATATGGACTACACCATGAGTTGCTCCATGGTGATGGGCGATAGACCACGGGCTAAGAAATGTCTGCTCCAATGAGAAGTGAGAGAAACTGATCCCCCCCCCTCTTACCGATTGTATTAAAAAGAAGTGTTTGGTGATTCTATTTAGTTTGCCGCTCTACGGTCATTCTTTGCACACTTTAGGCTAATAAGACCAGTGTAGACTTAACGTGGATTCCGAACCACTGACAAACATCCATGTTTCCGCCAGGATTGAGGTTTTTGGTGAAGAGGGAGAGTTCTGCGACGAGTCGACCAGAAGTTTTGTTTTTCTTTTTTCTTTGAAGTGACAGAATAGACCGTAGTTTCCACTCGGTTTTCAAAGTCAACCCTTTGGGATCGTGTATCACGACGTGTGATAATTAAGGTCTGCCGCAGACCTCGCAATTAATTTCCACGTAGACTGAATAACTCTGGAGTGAACTGTACTTGTGATAACATATATATATATATATATATATATATAAGCCGTTATAGGTCTACTATACGTTACAACTCATAGAAGTCAAATCACATCGGTTCGTAGTTGGCTGAGAATTTGTATTGCAGAATTACTTAACAGACAATATTACTAATAATATTATTTAATCTGTGCTCTTTATTTTTCAAATTTATTCTATTAACAAAAAATAATTAATTTTTATACATGCTTTATGTTCCATATCTTACTATAATAATATTACGGTTTTTATGATAAAATTTATCGACACATTTGCAATAGTAAAGAATGAAGATAATTATGTAATTATTTTAAGATAGTTTTATACATAGTAATTTTATTGCAGTTACAAATAATTTAGTGAAAAATAATTAAGGGAAATATGCAAAAATATGTATTTATAATTGCTTGAACATCAGTAAAGAATGATATAAATGAAAATTTTCATTTACATAGCTTTAAAATTATTTTACATCAAGGAGATGTACTAGGGAAAATTCAATTATCAAGAACTTATTATAAAATTGAAAGAAATTATTAAATTAAAAAGAAAATCGTCTGCAACGGAATGGTTATAATAAAAACATTTTAATAAGTTAATTCATTTATTTACTGATTCATTTTCTTTCTAGAATAGGAAATAAAGTAATAAACTCTTTTTAATTTCATGCAAAAGAAAACAAAAAAAAAATCGTTTGCAAAATGGAATAAAAATATTTTTAACCAAACATTAATAACATTTTGTTTTGTTACTGCTATTCAAATCAGTAACTAAATAAAAATTATCTCACTGAAATTGATTATTGAATTAACACGAACTTATTATGAAGCTAAAAGAAATTATTTAATTAAAAAAAAATTAATAATCGTCTGTATTGGAATGGTTATAATAAAAACATTTTAATGAATTAATTCATTTCTTTTCTGATTCATTTTCATTCTAGACTAATTAGTGAAGTAATGAATTCTTTTTAATTTCATAGAAAAAAAATCGTTTGCAAAATGGAATAAAATATATTTAACTAAACTTATAGTAGAATAAATTAACATATGTGAATGTTAACATTTTTTATACTTATATATTGAATCGCAATTTTTTTTTATTTATTTATTTTTTTTTTACTGTTATTCAAAATAGTAACTAAATATAAATTGTCTCACTGAAATTCATGAGACAATTTGACAATTAACATAAACTTATCATGAAGCTGAAAGAAATGATTCAATTAAAAGAAAATCATTTGTAACAGAATGGTTGTAATAAAAACATTTTAATGCGTTAATTCCTATTTTTACTGGTTCATTTTCATTTTAGAACATGAATTGAAGTAATGAATTCTTTTTAATTTGATGAAAAGAAAATCGTTTGCAAAATGGAACAAAATATATTTAACGAAACATTAATAAGTTAATCTATGTAAATATTAACATTTTTTATGCTTAAATATTGAATAATATTTTTATTGCTATTCAAATAAGTAACTAAATATAAATTATCTCACTGAAACTGATTATTGAATTAACATGAATATATTATGAAGTTAAAAGAAATTATTCAATTCAAAAGAATTAGTAATCGTCTGTAACGGAGTGGTTGTAATAAAAATATTTTAATGAGTTAATTTATTTCTTTTCTGATTCATTTTCATTCTAGACTAAGAAGGAAATAATAAATTCTTTTTAATTACATGCAAAAAAAAATCGTTTACAAAATGGAATACAATATATTTAACTAAACATATAATATAATAAATTAACATATGTAAATGTTAAAATTATTTATATTTAAATTTTGAATCAGATTATTTTTTACTGTTATTAATCCTTAACTAAATACAAATTATCTCACTGAAATAGATTATTGAATTAACATGAATATATTATGAAGCTAAAAGAAATTATTCAATTCAAAAGACTTAGTAATCGTCTGTAACGAAGTGGATCTCTTAAAAATATTTTAATGAGTTAATTTATTTCTTTTCTGATTCATTTTCATTCTAGACTAAGAAGGGAAATAATAAATTCTTTTTAATTACATGCAAAAAAAAAATCGTTTGCGAAATGGAATAAAATATATTTAACCAACATATAATATAATAAATTAACTTATGTAAATGTTAACATTTTTTATACTAATATATGGAATCGCAATTTTTTTTACTGTTATTTAAAACAGTATACCAAATATAAATTATCTCCCTCCACTGCCATAGTGCAGACTAAATAAAACATTTTAATGAATTAATTTTTCTCTTTTCTGATTCATTTTCATTTTAGACTAATGAGTGAAGTAACAAATTCTTCTTAATTTCAAGCAAAAAAATAAAATAAAAAAAAAATCGTTTGCAAAATGGAATAAAATATATTTAACCAAACATATAATATAATAAATTACATACGTAAATGTTAACATTTTTTATACTTATATATTGAATCGCAATTTTTTTTACTGTTATTCAAAACAGTAACTAATGTTATTCAAAACAGTAACTAAATATAAATTATCTCACTCCACTGCCAAAGTGCATTCTAGAATACAAATAAAAAACTTTAAGATCGTTCGACTCCATACCATTCACTCAACCGATTATAAGAACTCATAGCATAACGAACACTCCTTATTTTTATGTCATAACTCAAGTTTGTTTTGATCCTTTTCTGGTATTTAATAAGGAGGAATGCTTGCGTACGTCAGTTTCATTTCAAGCATGCAAATTTACGACTCTAAACAAAGGACACTAGGATTGCGAATTGCCTACTTAGCGGAGAAGTCCAAACGGTGCAATTACACCTGCGGGACTGTTCGACTGCTGTTCTTGCAGAAAAGAACTGACGAACAAGAAGTAGGTTTCGGAATACAGATGGGGAAAAAAGATCAGTTGATCTCGAAGCGAACGTGCGGTAAGTAGAGAATTCGTTGTGTTCCGATTAAGTTAATCTTTTCAGATAGTGATGAAAAAATATATATGTTTTAATTAAGTTTTAAGAAATAACGGCTGTTTTTAGGTACATTGTATTTTTGTTTTGTTTTGTTTTGTTTTGCTCTTCCGAATTTGTTTTGAGTTTTAGAAGTTTTGTTAAAATAATAAATCTTTTTTCATCAAAGATAAAACAGATGGTCTTGATAACAAATTAAAAACAATAAATATTCTTAACGTCAAAGGATTTTTTTTACGTTTTTTTTTATTATTATATTTAGTATTTCTAAAAACATTTCTGTACATTTTAGTTAAATAAAAAATCTTCTATTTTTTTAAATGTTGTTTTAATTTTTGTTAAAATAACAAATATTTTTTTCATCAAAGATAAAACAAATGGTCTTGATAACAAATTAAAAACAATAAATATTCTTAATGTTGAAGGATTTTTTTATGTCGTTTATTTATATTTAGTATTTCTAAAAACATTTCTGTACATTTTCGTTAAATAAAAATTTTATATTTTTTAATTTTTGTGTTGAAAGCCGTTCTTTTTTAAAACATTTTAATTTATACTAACACTATTATTTATTTTTAACACTATAATTTATTAAGTTACATTTGTATGTTATAAAAATTATTAAAATATAAAAGATATAAAACATGATATTTATTTTTTTGTAAGAATGTTTATAATTCTTATAATATAAATTCTAAAACGATATAAAAAATTAAATATCCCTATCTAAATCAGTTTCTTTTCAAAAATGAAAAAAAAATAATAATTTAAAAAAAATTATTAGTAATTATTTTATTAAACAAAAAAACATAAATTTCGATAATATTATTATGCTTTAAAGTACTTTTTTAATCATTGAAAAAAAAAATTCCGTCTGTTTTTTTAATATTATTTTTAATGTTTTTGTTTTTAAAAACAAAAACATTTAAAATATATATAATAAGAATAAACTTAATATTTATAAAAAATATATATGTAATAAGAATTTAAATATTAAATTAAGATTAATTTAAAAATTATAGTATTAATAATCCAATATTTTATAATCATAATTGAGAATTTAAGAAATAAACAATGTTAATTTAATACATCATATATTTAATCAAATAAATGTTATTTTATTTTTCATAATTTGTTATTTCTTTATTTTGTAATTGTTATTTCTTTGTAGAAAAATATAAAAAAATAATATTTTTCTTTATTTTGTTGAATAGCGACGATCTAATAAGATGAATTAATTCAATACAAAATTTTAATTATAAAACTTTTTTATGCTATTCGTTTTTGTTTTCCTAGAGAGTTAAAAAAAAATTTTTTTAATTTTTTTATCCTAAAAATTAGGATTTTTGTTTGGAAATTAGCAATAAAATAAAATTAATACTTCTGAAAGTCTATTAATTCGAAACCGGCTGACGCAGTTTATATTTAAAAAAAACTAAAATTGGATTTTTTTAGGGTTTTAGTAACATGTATAGGGACGCAGAAATCTCTTGATTTTATGTGCTCAGAATATTTTGTTTTTATTTTGTAATTTTTTTCCCAAATAAACTTATGAAATAAAAAATGTATTATTTATTGAAACCAGGTAAAATTAGTTCTTTTCTATTTTTACATAAATGATTATAGCGTATGTTATTTAACATAACATAATTTTTTTTAATTTTAATTTTTAAATAACAAGAATATGTTATAAATATATAAATATAAAAATATAATACAAATTATATTTTACTCTAGGATTTTTCATGGATTTATAACAGCGCTATAAATAATAACTTTACCTATTAATGAACAAACACAAATTGATGTGACGAAAATTTTTAAATGTTTATAAAAAAAATATTTCAATTTTTAAACAAAAAACGATTTGTTAAAAAATTCAAATTACATGCTATTTTAACAATTTTTTAAATTTTAATATTTAAATAGTATATGTTATGATAGAACTTTTTTATATACATCATTATTTATAGTTATTTATTTTTGAATTTGTTATAAATAAATGCGTGATTTTTATCTAAAATCAAAGGGCGACAGTTTACTATTCTTAAAACCTGTAAAACTAATTTAGTAATTTTTTAAATAATCAAGAATATGTAAATATATATTTTACGTTTTTAACGGCTAATTCAGTTTTTTTGTTCATATTTTGGCTAACAATTTTTTTTTTCAAATAGAATGTCATTAAGTACATTTTAGTTAAATAAAAAAATTTCTATTTTTTTAAATGATGTGTTAATTTTCGTTAAAATAACAAATATTTTTTTCATTAAAGATAAAACAGATGGTCTTGATAACAAATTAAAAACAATAAATATTCTCAATGTTGAAGAATTTTTTTACGTCGTCTTTTTATATTTAGTATTTCTAAAAACGTTTCTGTACATTTTCGTTAAATAAAAAGCTTTCTATTTTTTAATTGTTGCGTTGAAATCCGTTTTTTTTTTTAAATTTGTTGATGTGAACTATAATTTATTAAGTTACATTTGCATGTTATAAAAATTATTAAAATATAAAGCACATAAAGCGATATATTTATATGCTTATAAGAATGTTTATAATTCTTATAATATAAATTCTACGACGTTAAAAAATTAAATATCCATAACTAAATAAGCTTCTTTTCAAAAAAGAAAAAAAAATTAATTTACTTCTAAAAAATTAATTACTATTCTTAAAACCTATAAAACTTTTCTTTTCTTCTTTTCAAAAATGAAAAAAAAATAATTTACTTCTAAAAAATTAATTACTATTCTTAGAACCTATAAAACTTTTATTTTCTTCTTTTCAAAAATGAAAAAAAAAAAAATTTACTTCTAAAAAATTAATTACTATTCTTAAAACTTATAACACTAATTTAGTAATTTTTTAAATAATCAAGAATATGTATATATATTTTTTTTTCTAACAGCTAATTCAGTTTTTTTGTTCATATTTTGGAGAAGAATTTTTTTTTCAAATAGAATGTTATTAAGAAATTAATCACTATAATAATTAATTTTGAAGTTTCATTTGAATCTACTTTTTATAATAATTTTTGGCAGAATTTGAAATTGATAGCATTTTTGATGATGATTACTTTTCAATATTTGCGCTGACTTTTATTTACTATCTGTAAACTTAAAATATATTAAATGACAATTAAAGCTATTATTCTAACAAATTTTAGGAAAAAAAGACTTATTCAGATCTCATTTTTTTTTAAAGTTTTTCCGTGATCTTAAATAAAATACATAGATAGGTTACCATATTTTTAAAATTTGATCAATATATAAATTTTATTTGAATTCCACGTTTCTCAGAAATAGTTTTTATACTTTTCTAAAAAGGATGAATTAATTCTAAGAATTTTTTTTTTATTTATTTTTTTAATAAATGCAAGTTTCTAATTGTTTCATTCAATAACTCTGCTTAAAAAAGTTTCAGTATGCACTTGTATTTCTCATTTTCATTTACCGAAATTAAAATGTATTTGTGTTGCTATTGGTTCATGATTATATTATTAAACTTTTATGAATTTATATAGAATGTAAGATTTTTCACGAATTTACAGTTTTCATAATTAAGGATTAATGCATTATTTAAATTATAAATTCCTAAAAATATTTCGCTTATTGTCTTTTAATTAAGCCGCTTACAATTTTATAAGTGTTTTGGAAGGGAAGTGAAGTTACTGAAACGCAGAATTTAAAATTACTTAATTTTTCAAATTTTAATTAGAAATGGAACTAAAACATTTACAAATATTACTATTATGTTTAATAATTTATAATTTTTTCCTGCAAGTGCTTCTAATTTACTTTTCAAACTATTTTATATAATAAAAGAAGTGAAATTGCTTGTCATTTATGATTAATTAAGATAATTTAAAAATAACATTCGAATTATTTTTCAGTTTTTCATTAAGATGCTATTATACAGTTGTATAATATATAAAAATATTTTTGCAATATAAAAAACGTGAATTAATTATCCGTATTTTAAGAATTAATGTAGAATTTTTGCTAAATTTTTTTAATGATAATAAACATAAATAAATGAAAATATTGTTATAATAAAACTACAATAGGGATAAAAATTATTATGCTTCCAATTTCTATATTAATTAACTTTATAAATGTTATTTTGCTTATTTTTATGCTTATTTACTGTTTTAAATAACAATAAACTGTTCATGTTAATCAAATTTATTATGATAATTAAATTAAATGATTATTATATATATAATTAAATGATTATTGTTAAAATTGTTGAATTAATTGTTAAAATTGATTGTTGTTAAAATTGTTATTGTTTGAATTAAATTAAATGATTATTGTTAAGAAAATTAAAACAAAATCAATATTAGTCGCAGTATTTTTTTAATAATGAGCAATTTTTTTCTATCTATACTTATAATTGATTTTGAAATAATTATAAATATTTTTTAAAAAGATTGGTTTTTAAATAAAAAAAAGCTTGGAACTAATAATTAGCTAACTAATTTTAAAAAGCTTGGTTTTTAAATAAATATGTAATCTAATAATTTTTATATAATTTTAAAATTTTAATATCGTAGAATAATAATAAATATAGAAAAAATTTAGTATTCAAATCTATTGATTGTTAATAAAATAAAGTTTTATTTCCAGAAAATACAATTCTTATTATTGTTTCAAATAAATGTTGTATTACCGAAACAAGTAGAAGTAAATGCTTCTTTTTTTCACAAATTTTATTCAAAAATTCAATTTGCTTAATTTAATAAGCATTTTTTAACTATCAATAAGAAACTAAATATAATAATATACTTCTCAATATTTTGTTCTAATATTACATATAATTATACATTTGTAATAATAAATAAGAAGAATGGAAATTTATGCATTATTATTATGAAATGGCATTTTAATAAATATTATATTTCTTAAAATCCTTTATTTCTTGTATTTACTATGACATTCTTTTACTTAATGTTATTAATTATTTAAAATCAAACTATATCTACATTGAAATTCGAAATACAAATATGATAACAGAGGTAACAACAAATATTTTGCGAGTAATTAGAAAATGAGACTAAAAATGTTAGTTCAACTCTTTTATGCATTATTATATATTTTTAATAAATATAACTATAATAATAATTTTAACGCAGGCTTGAGATTAATTTTTTATGTTGTGTTTTCTTCTGAGTGGTAGTACGTATATGAATTAAGGATCATTTATTTATTTCTCTACATCTATCTGCCTGCATTTCCTGAAATTTAAAAGCTATAACATTTAGAAGTTAATTTTCTTTCTCTGAATCTACTATTGTTTATCTGGTGCGTAACCAAAAATTGCATCAAAATTCTACTTAGTTATTTTTAATTAAATGAAAACGGTATTTTTTTTTATAAAATTGATCTTTTAAAAACTGTTTCTAAAAATAGTCTGCTTTTATCAGCATGTTGCTTAATATTCTCAAAATATAGTAACTAAATAAAAATATTTCAGTTGATAATTGAGTTATAATTTATTTAAATAATCAAATTTATCTCGCGAGTAACCGAAAATTGCACCAAAGTTCTAATACGCTATTTTCAATTAAATGAAAACGATACTTATTTTTTAAAATTGAGTTTTTAAAAATTGGTTTTTAAAATAGTCTAGTTTTATCAGCGGGTTGCTTATTATTCACAAAATATATTAATTAAATAAAAATAATTTAGATAATAAATAAATTATAATTTATGATGTAAATAATAAAAAACATGTCCTTATTTATTTTTTAAAATTAGAATTCTTTTCTCTTTCCCTTCTCTGAATTAATAATTTTTTTTTCTGGTGCGTAACCAAAAATTGTACCTAAATTCTAATTAGTTATTTTTAATTAAATGAGAACGATACTTTTTTTTTTGTATAATTGTATTTTTTAAAAACTGTTTTTAAAAATAGTCTGCCTTTATCAGCATGTTGCTTATTATTCACAAAATATTATAAATAAATAAAATTAATTTAGATGATAAATGAATTATAATTTGCGATGTAAATAATCAAAAAACATGTCTTTATTTATTTTTAACTTTAGAATTATTTTCAGTCATATTTTAATTAATATATAGCTGAAAATTTAATTTATTTTAATTAATTTATTATTGCTTTAATTTAATATTGTTGATTTTTATAGCTAATTTATACAGGTTAATTTTATATAGTATATTTAATTTATTATTGTTTTTATGCCAAAATTCTAATTTGTTATTTTTAATTAAATAAAACAGATACTTTTTTTGTAAGATTGAGCTTTTAAAAAGCAGTCTGCTTTTAAAAATATAGTAAAAACATAGTAAATAAAAATAATCTAGATTATAAAGGAATTATAATTTATGTTGTAAATAATCAAAAAATGTGTCAATATCTAAAAAATGTTCTAAATTCTAAATTTCTAACATTAATTCTAAATTCTGAATTTAAAAAATGTTTATTTTTAAACTTAGTATTATTTTCAGTTATATATTAATTAATATATAGCTGAAAATTCAATATATTTTAATAAATTTATTATTGTTTTAATTTAATATTGTTAATTTATATAGTTTGTTTTTATATATTTAATTCAATTTATAATTATCTTCACGAAAAAATTCTATTTAGTTATTTTTAATTAAATGAAAACAATACTAATTTTTGTAAAATTGAGCTTGTAAAAACTATTTCAATGACAACATAAATGTATTACATACATTACAAATGTATTTACAATGACTTCTCCCAAAATCAATTGACTCACTTACGGAGCATCGCGGATCAAGCCCCCTTTATCCAAAATGCTTTGCTAGTAATGAAAGAATTTGTATCCATTTTCTCGGAATTAAAAAACCTCTGGAGAACTTCTCCAACAAATTAGAAACGCGGATAACAAGGTAGATAAATTGCAGGTCTTCATTAATGGCCTAGCAACTCAAACAAACCAAGTTTCCAAGTTCTAAGTTTTTATTTTAAAATTATGCAATGTGTTTTACATTTACTATGGGCCTTGAGCCGACTGACAATATTTTTATGTTGCAACTAGGAGGTTTGGTCGCTTCGCGACCAAGGTACTCCGTTCACCTACACCGATTCAAAAAAAAAAAAAAAAAAAAAAAAAAAAACTATTTTTAAAAATAGTCTGCTTTCATCAACAAGCTGCTTAATATTCACAAAATATAGTAGGTAAATAAAAATAATTTAGATGATAAATGAATTATAATTTATGATGTAAATACTCAAAAAACTTATTATTTTATTATTAAATATTCAAAACACTTATTTATTTTTTAAATTTAGAATTCTCTTCTCTGAATTTATAATATTTTTATCTTGAGTAACCAAAAATTGCACCGAAGTTCTAATTAGTTATTTTTAATTAAGTGAAAATGATACTTTTTTTTGAGATTTAAAAACTATTTTTAAAAATAGTCTGCTTTTATCAGCATGCTGCTTAATATTCACAAAATATAGTAGGTAAATAAAAATAATTTAGATGGTAAATGAATTATAAATTATGATGTAAATATTAAAAAAACATGTGCTTATTTATTTTTTAATTTAGATTTCTTTTCTCTGAATTTATAATTTTTTATCTTGTGAGTAACCAAAAATTGCACCAAAGTTATAATTAGTCATTTTTAATTAAGTGAAAATGATACTTTTTTTTGAAATTTAAAAACTATTTTTAAAAATAGTCTGCTTTTATCAGCATGCTACTTAATATTCCCAAAATATAGTAAGTTAATAAAAAGAATTTAGATGATAAAAAAATTATAATTTATGATGTAAATAATAAAAAAAAAATCCCTATTTTATTTTTTAAATTTAGAATTATTTCCAGTTGTATATTCGCATTTTTTTTTAAATTTGTTAGTGATAAAATATTAATAGATATTTTATTTTAGATTCAAATTTAAATACTCTTATTATTCAGAAATAATGTTGTTGTAATAATAAAACGATTCGATTATTAATTTTTTTAGGTTATATTTAAGGAGAAATTAAGACGGTTTTTTTTTTCAAGATTTTTGCATTTTGTGAATTTGTTTTCCTTTAATTACATACTTTTTAATGTATTTTATATTCTTTGTTACTTTATTAGAAGAAAGTTTTGGAATGATAGTTAAAACGCCACCTAACCAAAGAATCACGTAGTAAAGATTATTATTATATATATTATTAAACAGTGATTTCATTTAAATAAAGTGATATTATGCTGAGATTCTTTCTATCTTCTATAGTACACCAATTATCCAAATGTAATAGAAAATAATCAAAACAGGAATTTGGGATGAAGACTTCTTTTTTCATGTAAAATTTCTTTGCAGAATGATGACAAAAAAAAAAAAATAATCCTTTAAATGATAGTCTGTGTAATGAAAATTATTATCTAATTAAATCGCGTCAGAATATTTATGGCCTCATTTTATGACCAACGATAGACACAAAAATTACAATATATTGCACGAATGATTCTTTTTTTTCCTTCTCCATTCTTTTCTAAGTATATCGTCCAATTAAAATAATTACAAAATGTATTTTTTACAAATTTTCTCCATAAGAAGGCATACTATTTTTTTTATATTTATTTTGTAAAGTTCAGTTCACAAAGAATTTAAAAATTCATTGGCTTCTGAAAAATTTAATAATTTTTTTAAAAGGAAAATCATTTGTTTAAAAAACAGAATTGGATAAAAGAAGCATCGATTTGGTAAATCAGATAATAAATAATAACAATAAAATAAATCATATAATATAAATAATAATAAATAATAACCGTAAAACAAATAATATAATATAAATATTACTAAATAATAATATAATAACTAAATAATCATAGTAATCATAATATTAAGCTTGTGAGGATTTCGCCATTTTATTTTTAACTATACCATCAATTACAATTACTAAATAAGCTAATTATTATTGAATTTAAGTAATTTAAATAGTAATTGTAAATATGACATGTCAAATTTGTACTTGCAGAGTTACATTCTATACACACACATACACACACACACACACATATATATATATATATATATATATACACTGAAGTGACAAAAGTCATGGGATAGCAATATTCAAATTTTCAGATGGCAGTAGCATCGCGTAGAACAGGTATAAATGCTCAGTGCTTTCGCAGAGCTTTCGTTTTTGTTCAAGTTATTCATGTGAAGAGGTTTTGACGTGATGATGACCGCACGACGGGAATTAACAGACTTTGAACGCGGAATGTTAGTTGGAGATAGACGCATGGGTCATGCCATTTCGGAAATCGTTAGGGAATTCAACATTCCCAGATCCACTGTGTCAAGAGTGTGCCGAGAGTATGAAATTTCAGGCATAACATCCCACCATGGACAGCGCAGTGGTCGACCGCCTGCACTTAACGACCGAGACCGGCGACGTCTGCAAAGAGTCGTAAATTCTAACAGACAAGCAACATTGCGTCAAATAACCGCAGAAATCAATGTGGGACGTACACGGGACTTGTCTGTTAGAACTGTGCGGAGAAATGTGGCTTTCTTGGGCTATTTCAGCAGAAGACCGACTCGAGTGCCTTTACTGACAGAACGACATCGCTTGCAGCGACTCTCGTGGGCACGTGAGCATATCGGTTGGTCCCTAGATGAATGGAAAACCGTGGCCTGGTCGGATGAGTCACGATTTCAGTTGGTAAGAGCTAATGGTAGGGTTCGAGTGTGGCGCAGACCCCACGAAGCCATGGACCCAAACTGTCAGCAAGGCACTGTTCAAGCTGGTGGTGGCTCCGTAATGGTGTGGGCTGTTTTTTTCATGGCATGGACTTGGTCCTCTGGTGCGACTGGACCGAACATTGACTGGAAATGCTTATGTTCAGCTACTTGGAGATCACCTGCAGCCATTCATGGACTTATGTACCCAAACAACGATGGGATTTTTATGGATGACAATGCGCTATGTCACCGGGCCACAACTGTTCGCGATTGGTTTGAAGAACATTCTGGACAATTCCAACGAATGATCTGGCCACCTAGATCGCCCGACATGAATCCCATCTAGCATTTATGGGACATCATCGAGAGGTCTGTTCGTGCCCAAAATCCTGCACCATCAACGCTTTCACAATTATGGACGTCTATCGAGACAGCATGGCTCAATATTCCTGCAGAAGACTTCCAACGACTTGTTGAGTCCATGCCACGTCAAGTTGCTGCACTTCGCCGGGCGAAAGGAGGGCCGACACGATATTAAGAGGTATCCCATGACTTTTGTCACTTCAGTGTATATATATATATAATATACGTTAACAGTTTATACACTGGTGGCTCCAATTTCGAAATATATTTTTTTTTATCACTGTTTTAAAATAACGGCTACTTTAAACTGATTCATTCACCTTCAGAAAATCATATGTATAGTCAATTCAGCTATACATTATCTAATATGCTTGTATTATTGAATTGTTATAATCTACTCTCATTTTCAATTTTGAATGAATACTTGATGGATTCGCACCCTTCACTTCTAATCTAAAAAGAAACTAAAGATTTATCGTGCCCTTTCGAGGCATACACACGGGAACATTCAGTTCGACTTCGCTTGAAGGGATTCAAGCTGAATTGCATCCAGTTTGGAAACCCATATCCTTACCTGAAAATAACATTAAGCATATTCTTCCAACCTAAATGTATAAAAAATTGAAAATAAATAATTAATAACGTTAAATTAATTACTACTATTAGTTCACACTCTCCCTATATATATCTTGTTCAAATTTTCAATCGTTAATAAAATACTTTTTATTCATCCACTTCAAGTTCAATTTTTGTTCAATTTTTTTAAACTTGTAGTGGTTGACACTTGATGTTAATACAGTTTTTTCAAATATTAATTCATTAATTAAATTTAATTAATAGTTGACCTAAATAGGAAATGCCATTAAAATTTTTTTTTTTTTATATTTCTTGTTTTATTTAGTAAGATGCATTTATTTGTTACCCAGTAAACTTTTGCAAAGTGTATTTAAAAATTTAACTGTGCAATTACATCCTGATTTAATATATTCTTAATTCAAAGTGGATGTAAATCATTTTCCCTTTATTCTCGAGAAAACATAAGCATTTTTTTTTTCACGTTCTATAAGCACTGAGTTTGGAAACCCATATTCCTATCTGAAAATAGCATTAAGTATATTCTTCCAAACCTATATTAAACATTTAAAACATTAATAAATATAAATCAGATAATTAATAAATATTAGTGAATAATAATGTAAATAATAATAAATAATATAAATAATAATCATAAAATAAATAATAATAAAAATTGAATCCTATTGAATCTAATATTGAATAAAGCACAGGATACACTTATTCGCTACCCAGTGAACTTTTTCAAAGTGTATTTAAAAATTTAACTGTTCAATTACATGCTGATTTAATATATTCTTAATTCAAAGTGGATGTAAATCATTTTCCCTTTATTCTCGAGAAAACGTAAGCATTTTTTTCACCATCTATAAACACTGAGTTTGGAAATCCATATTCTTATCTGAAAATAACATTAAGCGTATTTTTATTCCAAACCTATATTAAACATTTAAAACATTAATAAATATTAATCAGATAATTAATAAATATTAGTGAATAATAATGTAAATAATAATTAATAATATAAATAATGAATAATAATCATAAAATAAATAATAATAAAAATTGAATCCTTCAAATAAATATTAGTGAATAGTAATGTAAATAATAAATAATACAAATAATAATCATAAAATAAATAATAATAAAAATTAAATCCTATTAATAAATATTAGTGAATAGTAATGTAAATAATAAATAATAATCATAAAATAAATAATAATAAAAACTGAATCCTATTAATAAATATTAATGAATAGTAATGTAAATAATAAATAATATAAGTAATAAATAATAATCATAAAATAAATAATAAAAATTGAATCCTTTTGAAAGTCCTATTGAATAAAGCATAGGATACACTTATTTGCTACCCAGTGAACTAAAGCAAAGCGTTTTTAAAAATTTAACTGTTCAATTATATCCTGATTCAATATATTCTTAATTCAAAGTGGATGTAAATCATTTTCCCTTTATTCTCGAGAAAACGCAAGCATTTTTTCACGATCTATAAACACTCAGAACAAGCAAAATCCCAATGCTTTAATGCTACATTTCAGTCGTAAAATAGAGACCGTAAACTCATAAATCTTTGAGAAGAATAAACAAAACAAAAAAGGGGGAAGAGGGGGACACGATTGTCTCATCAAAGAGAGGTTGTTTTCGGTGAAGTAATAAAATTTGTATAAAGAAAGTGGAGGTCGACACATTTTATGAGAATTAGCAGGACAAGACACACAGCGAAGGTCGAAACAATCAAATGAGAAAAAAGAAAAAGAAAAAAAGAAAGTTAAGAGAGACAACATCCGTATGAATCGAGTTTGTCGTGAAAACTTGTAACATAAAGTTTTCCGCTGCGACAAATAAGAAACGAAGAAATGGAGAAATTACGCATTTTTTCTTCTAAACAAAGGTTCGCCATGCTACTTCATTAAATTTTCAGTTTTTTCAAGTTTTTGTTTATTAACTTTTAAAAAAGAAATTATTTCATGAAGAATATTAGTACGAATGCTTTTTAATACGCTTTTATTAGTTTCACCTATATGTTTGTTTGTTTGTAACTGACTCTTTGGGCTCGATTTTGCCCTACTTTAAGCGATCAGATTTAATTTAAACGTTGTAGACTTATCAAGGACCGACGACAATGAAATATTTTGATAAGTTTATTATCTCATCATGGTTAGGATCGCCAGGATGAGTGATTTTATTTTAACTTATGAAGAGCAATTTAACCCATGTAGAATGAAAGTACCTAAGACATTCAAACCTAAGTGGGGCAGTGGCACAACGGATAACGCGTCTGACTACGGATTAGGAGACTCCTTGTTCGAATCTTGGCTAGCTCGACAAATTCGCATTTAACCTTCGTTTTACTCACAATTAAATTATTGTAAGAACTATAGTTCCAGTCCTCCGTACCGGGACCTCATTTAAATAATATAGTTTAAATGCACGCTTTTAGAGTTAATCAAACTAAAAAGTAAAAAATGATTATTAACATAAGAATAAAATTACTGATGAGAAAATTAATGTCAGTGTTCTAAAAGCGTGGGGTGTTCGATATCAATCGTTATAATTTTTCACTAGTTTCATTCCGAAATGCAGAGTTAGTTTAAAAATGTCATACAAAACACACCACGCTTTTAGAACAGTGACATTCATTTTCTCGTCAGTCTTTTATTCTTATGTTAACAATTATTTTTTACTCTTTAGTTTGATTAATTGTAAAAGCGTGTTTTTTAGTTTTTTTAAACTGTAATTTTTTAAATAAGCATTAAAGAATATTTTTCAATATGGTGTCCTTTATACTACTTAACATTGAGTTTGTCGGCACATACTTTACAATGGAATCACCATTCGCTCTAACTTATGGATCTTTATGGATTCTTAATCCCTCCAGAGTGAAGTTGAGCGACCTGATGGCCAATTGGCTAGTGCTCTGGCCTTTGGTACCATAGGCTCTAGGTTCGAATTTTGGCGGTAGCATGGATGTTTGTGAATGGTTCGGAATCCACGGTAAACTGTACGTCCCAGTTTAATTAGCCCTCGTGTGCACAAAATGACCGTAAAACGACAAACTAAAGCAAATCCAGAGTGAAGTTGTTCCCTGACGTCACTGGGAGGCAAACACCCTGATGAATAATATTTGGGGAATTAGCACCCTTATCCTATTGGATGCAATTTTTCACCCATTGATTTATCAAGCTCGCCTGTAGTCAGGGCCGGATTTTCCTATAGGCTAACTAGGCTTCAGCCTAGAGCCTGAAGATCAAGAGGGGCCTACATTCAATGAAGAAAGAAACAAATTCTTCTTATCTACTCTTTTGTTTTAAATGCATACTTGGATTGAATCAGTTCTTAAATAAAATAACTATTAACACAAAATTTAATATGCTATACAATTTGATATTTTCTTTTTTGTGATCTGGATTTTGTTTGAATAAAGTTTAAAACTTAAAATTCATAATAATTCATACTTAAACTTTAAATGCGAATTATTATGAAATAAATTTATCTGAATTGAATTGGCTTTAATCTTCAATGTATTGAATATATTTAATTTAATTTGATAAAAAATATGATAATTTTTATAGCATATTTTTTGTTTTCGAAGTCATAGATTTTTTATTATTTGAATTTTATTTCTTTGTAGTGTTATGTTGCTTGTTATGTTTGATTAGTTATTGTTACAAGTACTATATAGGGTGCTGAGAATAAGTGTTCTCGACTTTTTTTGTGCCCCATTTTTTATAAAGATTAGTACCCATCACAAGATGTTTCATTTAACATATTGATATATATCACAGTAATGATGTATTTTATTAGTGGTCATGTAATTTACAAACTTAAAAATGGGAGGTGAAAGGGCCTCATAAGTGGAATAGCCTAGGGCCTGTTTTTATCTAAATTCGGCCCTGTCTGTAGTCAGCGAGATTCATCGGCTGCTTCATCTCGCTTGCTCCCGGCTCATCCCCGTGTAGACGCGGGAACTTTCGGCTCAGCTACCTTGCCGGTCTTCGAACTTCCCTAGATCAGAAACTCAACGCGCTAATCACAGGTCGCTCTAAGTCGGTGGGCGGCCTGATGGCTAATCGTCTAGCGCTCTGGCCTTTGGTACCATATGCTGCAGGTTCGAATACTGACAGTGGCATGGATGTTTATGAGTGATTCGGAATCCACGTTAAGCTGTAGGTCTCGGTCTTTTTAGCCTAAAGTGTGTAAAAAATGACCGTAGAACGACAAACCAAACTAACTAATCTTAGCCAATAGTTCTCAAACTGGTGCCCACGTTTCTCTTAGGGGGTTGAGACGGGGTTTCGGTGAGATCTCAAACTAATCACTTACTTAAAAGTTTGGTCTATTTGTGATTGTTGCCAGAACCCAGTCTTCTATTTTTCTTAATGAGATTTCGTTTTCGAAATTATGCCAGTTATACATGTTTATTACCTTACTCAATAAGTCTATTTAATCCAGTTTAGAATTAATTTAATAATTTATTATTAAAAATTATATTTTTTATATTTATTATATTTTCAGAATTAATTTAATTTTATTTATTATTTTTTTATTAATTTAATTCTTGTAGTGTTGTCAAAAGGTCCACGAACCTTCAAAAATTTTTTAAAGACAACGCTACGCAAGACATCCAAAAAAAAAATTAGAGAACCACTACCGTGGGCTCTATGAAATATGGTGTTTAAATGATCAGCACCTGTGATCTGACGTTGTTCGCTTCTACTCTGGCATATTTATAGCATATTTAACGTCACCCAGGGTTGCACCACGAGAACTGCACCCACAATTTCGGACGAAATCCCTAAATGTTTTTTTCAATTATTAATTCAGAAATCATCTGCTTTCAATTGCATTTGAATAATAAAATTCACAAAAGAATTAATAGAAAAAAATTTTGGTGTTAAATAAATTTCTTTCGGAGGATTACGACAATCTAATTCTTTTTGTCACTATTTATTATATCTTTATCAGATGCATGTAATAAAATGATTAAAAATGTTAACTAATTCTTTTTTTTAATCAACTGAAAACTGCAATTTATTTAAAAATTTGTTAACAAAATGAAAAAATGTAATAATTCTTAATCACACTCGTGGCTCATAATTTGTATTTAATATTTGTATTTAATGTATTTCATTTGAATATTTTCAATTTAGGTATAATGTTCCAATTAATTTTTTTCATTCATTTTTATTTATTTGTATGACGAAATTTTAGGGGAATTTTTATTTAATAGAGAGTTTTTGCATACCGTATTTTGGACGTCCGTTAGCTTTTTCTTCCTAGCGCGCATGCTCATAGGAAATTGCGCATGCGTATCTGTAATAATATTTCCTATGAGCATGCGCGCTAGGGAGAAAAAGCTAACGGACGGTATGCAAAAACTCTCTATTTATCTTCTTATATATCTCGCTATATATTTTTTATCATAATTTATATTTAATGCCTTTTTTATTACATGTTTTTCATTTGAATTATTTCAATTTACGTATAATTTTTTGATGAATACTTTTCATTATTTTCTTTTATTATTTGTATGAAGGAATTTTAGAAATGAAAATTATTTATGAAGGATTTTCTGCAATATAGTGGAAAAAAAGTAGGAATTGACTTTAAATTTTTTTTTTATATTACTTGTTTTATCTGTATTTCCTATTTTTCATTTGAATTATTTCAATTTTTATATCTTGTATATATATCTCCTTATATATCTTTGTATATGTCTTTTTTTATCTGTATTTGATGTTTTTCGTTGGAATTATTTCAATTTAGTTATAATTTTCTAAAAAATGGTTTTCATTCTTTTTTATTATTATTTGAATTAAAAAAAAATTTTAGAGGAATTTATTTGAATATAATAATATCCGAAAATTACATGTTATGGGGTTTCTACTAAAATAGTTTAAATAAGGGTACAATTTTGTATAATAATACATATAAATTTTATACAGTTTTACATTAAATATATACAACCATTTGCTTAATGTATAAAATTAACGTAATATGATTTCATCATTTGCTGAACTCAACAACAAAGGATCATACCTGTAATTTTAATAATAGAAATGCAACCTAGGAACACTTACTAAATGGATCACCGTCTTGTCAGTGACGGATTTAGGCTTAGGCCCGGGCTTAGGGCGGCAAATTTCTAGGGGCGCCAAAAATTTGAAATCGATTTTGTTTTTTATCAACTGTAAGACCGAATTTGAATGCTTCTTTTCTTGCTTTGACAACCTCAAGATGTCAATATTTAAAGAGTAAAATAATTTTTTTAAATAATTAATCGTGTAAGTAGTAAAATTTAAAATGTCTAGCAAATAGGTATTAAAAACTTTTCGTTAAGCGTAGCATTTATCTATTGACGTTAGATTTTTCATAAATTTTTCTTAAAGAATCTAAATATAGCGTTTGTTTGCTCATCATTATAACACAAAATATTAATTCACCATTTTTAATTATACCTTTGTCCCGTTATTCAAAAACTTTATTAGTTTTTTTTTTTTAATATCACATAAAATTTTTATAGTTTTACGCAGAGTGAGGCGTTTTTCAAAGATTGCCATGATGAATTTAGAAAGGTCGTACTAGAAATTGGAAAATCACAAAAATATAAAGAAATAGGCCTCGAAACACAAATAAAATGAGTCAAATTATCTGATTAATAAAAGAAATTGATAACTATTTTTAATAACATTGCAAAGAATAATTTTGAAATAAATTTCAAAATTAAATTTTTTATTAGATAAACTAAAAAAAATTATTCTAAAGCAATGAGTCATATAATAAAAGACATAAATTTTTGTATTTAATCAAAGTGTCGATAAATGTATTTAATTTATGCCTAAATTCAATACCTAAATTTAATTTGAATCCATTATTACTATTCGTATTATTATTATTATTATTATATATAAGGGCGACAAATTAACTTGGGTCTAGGGCGCCAAACTAAATCCGTCACTGCGTCTTGTATAAACAAAATGCAACTATTCTTATGACATCAAAACAAGATAAGTTATTCAAAAGACTTTCTTACGGAAAGAAAAGTAATCTAAAAAAACATAACTTATGTCATCAGTGCTTAAAGTTCATCTATAAACACCATATAATTAAAAAATTTAATGGACACATTCGTAAGATTGCATCGTGCGCTAGATAGAGTTGATTTCGTTATTTCTCCGTTCTCTTTCCAGAAAATTTATGACATGTCACCAACCCCTTTTTTTAGAACAGTGTCATAAATGATGAATAGACAAGGGTAAAGGGGCCCTATAAGGGGCCCCCAGAGTAATGAGTTAAAAAAGAAGCAATGAAAAATGATCATAGTTACCTGAAGTTATTACTCTTAAGGAATTTCTACATTGTTTCTCTGATTTTGTTTTTCTACGAGTTAAATCTGATAGTTCTCTGTGCTTTAAAATACATATACTGAATTCAAAAATAAATCGAATTTAGTAGCTTTGTAATGCTGATAATAGTGCTTTGTAATGCTGATAATAATGCTTTGTAATGCTGATAATAGGAAACTTTCAAGTAAATCCGAAAAGGGTTAATAAATTACCATTTCTTATTTTAAAATATATTTTATTTACTCACAATTGAGTATAATATTTATGATTAATCATTTTTATCTTAATAAAATATTTAACAATCATTATTTAATCATCTTCTACAAAATCTTATAATTTAGATCTAGTATATAATGTATAGTGAAAAAAAATTATTTCATTTAAATATCGAGTAACGCAATAAATGTAAAGTAGTACCTAAAATTAAAGTCTTTCTTTAAAAGAAATTATAAAGCAAAATATACAAAATTATTAAGATTTAATTGAGTTTGTAAATTAAAAATTTGAAAAATTGTATTTTTTTGTTTTATTAGATAGATTAAAGAATTCGATGATTTTATAAATTTTGATTAAAAGGTATGTTCTTTTTTACGTAGCATTTTATACCAAGCCTCTTCCATGAATAAATTATACATTGCCGAAATAAAATTTTTATTTAACATTAAAATGAAACAGTTATGTACTGTTTGGATTCTTACTGTATTACTCATTTATTCTTACTGTTTTTATCTCTTATTTTGTTTGGCTTTTATCAGAAATAAAATTTAATCATGAAAATAAAAGGAATCAGCGAGAGCTTCTATGGTTCCTGCCTTTGTATTTTCTGCCACGCCTGTTAATTTATTTAGTGTTCAAATGAGACTGTTATTGCACTGTTTTTATTCTTATTTTTCTTTGTTTGTGTACATTTTCACTATCTTTAACATATGAAGTAGATAGGAATTCAATCATGAAAATAAAAAAGGATCATCAAGCTGTTCTATAGTTGTTGCCTTTGTATTTTCTGGCATGTCGTTTAATTTTGTGTTAATTTATTTAGAATTAAAATGAAACTGTTATTGCACTGTTTTTATTCTTATTTTTCTTGGCTTTGTGCACATATTCATTATCCTTAACATTTTGAAGTAGATATAGTATGAATTCAGCCATGGAAATAAAAGGGATCACCAAGTGGTTCTATAGGTGCCTTTGTATTTTCTGGCATGCCGTTTAATTTTGTGTTAATTTATTTAGCATTAAAAGGAAACTGTTATTGCACTGTTTTTATTCTTATTTTTCTTGGCTTTGTGCACATATTCATTATCCTTAACATTTTGAAGTAGATATAGTATGAATTCAGCCATGGAAATAAAAGGGATCAGCAAGTGGTTCTATAGGTGCCTTTGTATTTTCTGGCATGCCGTTTAATTTTGTGTTAATTAGATATGACAATAAATTTAACAAGCATAAACAATATCCTAATTATAAAAAAAAACTTTTGAAAATTATGTCGACAACAACAAAACGTTGAACGTTTTTAATTTATTTATCACCTATTATAGATCATATTTATAAATTTTAAAATGTAAAATCGCTCTTAGATTTATTAAGCAACTATTTGGCCATTTTCTATAAACTAGCACCATGAACAATGCAACTTGAACAAAACTGTACACACAAAGCGATGAAAAATCTGCAAAGGAAATTTTAGAAAAATAATTTATTAAATTTCTATTGTTTTATCGATGAAAACAATTACAAAATCGCTACTAGAAAATTGCACGAATATACGCAAACATCTTTGGATTTGAATATAACTGTGAATAAAATTTCTCGGCTCGGAATACTAACAAATCAAAGAAAATTCTGAATTGTCCCTTGAATGATGACAATTTAGAATTCAGGTTTACGTTTGACACTTTAAAAATTGATTCAAATATTAAAACTATTATTCAGTCAGTTGAAATCTATCATCAAATAAAGTTCTTTATTTAATTCTCATTTTTCTTTGCAACTTTCTTTGCTACAACTTTTATTTTGGTGAATATAATGAAATAACTAATTAATAAATAATTTTAATGTTCTTGTTTATAATAACAACGTTCTTTCTTTGTAATAACTTTCTTTACAGCAACGTTGTTGCTTTCTTTACAATAACTTTTTTTTACAACAACGTTGTTGCTTTCTTTACAGCAACATTTTTGCTTTCTTTGCAATAACTTCCTTTACAACAACGTTTTTGCTTTCTTTAAATAACTTCCTTTACGACAACGTTGTTGCATTCTTTACAACAACGTTGTTACTTTCTTTACAACAACATTTTTGCTTTCTTTGCAATAACTTCCTTTACAACAACTTTTTTGCTTTCTTTAAATAACTTCTTTTACAACAACGTTGTTGCTTTCTTTACAATAACTTTTCTTTACAACAACGTTGTTGCTTTCTTTACAACAACATTTTTTCTTTCTTTGCAATAACTTCCTTTACAACAACTTTTTTGCTTTCTTTAAATAACTTCCTTTACAACAACGTTGTTGCTTTCGTTACAATAATATTTTTACAACATTATGGCTTTCTTTACAATAACTTTCTTCACAACAACGTTATTGCTTTCTTTGCAACAACTTTCATTTGATGAATATAATAAAATAACTAATTAATAAATAACTTAAATGTTTTTTGATGGGTTTTTTTGGAGGAGATAGTTCTTTCATACGTCACCATGAATGTAAATTGTCCGTGGATATACTTAGATCTCGCTCTAGGGATACTTAGTTAGACAGTCTGCTGATGGCAAATTCGAAACAGGAGATGTTTTTCTTTTTAAGGGATAGGGTTGGCATCCCTACGTCAATCGACAGACATATTATAAAAGGCTGAAAGTGGATTCCGAAGTACTACAAACATCCCTGACAATGGCCGGATTCGAACCCGAAACCTGTAGCACTGTGCGTGAGAGCGCTAGTCACTCGGCCATCAGGCCCCATAAAAAATGGAAAATCCCATTCCATATCTAAAATGGAAAAAATAAAAATTAATGGTGCATGAATGGGTATCCAGCGATCTAATACATTGTAATTAATCTCTGAATTCAAATTCTTCCAAACTTACCGAGCGCCAGCCACCCGGCCCCCATATATATATATATATATATATATATATATGTGTATTTCATCTAATTTCATCCGTTCAAAGTATTTTCGTTTGTTTGTGCATATTTGTGATGCTCGTGACCTTCATAAGTTCACCAACAATCCAAACTATATTGATGGTCCAAAATATTATCGATAACATTATAAGCTTGATAAGAGAAATGAATGTTTTGTTTTTGTTTGAAATATTACTGGGCGTGATCAAAACAGTTGCAAAATTGAGAAACAAGTTGCAAAAGCTGATTGGAATTCTAATAACCTATGTATCATTTCTAATGCATTACGATTGATATATAACAAAGATAAAGCAAGTTTTGATGTGAAATAAGATATAAACTGAATATATATATATATAGAGAGAGAGAGAGATAAAAATGCTGAACATTCAGCAATTAATTATTGTCATTTTCATTGCTATTAGTTTTTTTTATAACGAAATTGAAAGCTAGCCCACATATTAAAATAATAACAACAATAATAACACATAATAAATAAGAACCTCATCTATTGAGTCTGTCATTTTCGGAAAAGCTTTTTATTTCTCGTTTCATTTATAGCGGAGTGGAATTAATTTGTTCCGGCTTTCAATAGGGATGGTATATAATCAAAAGTTTTATTTGTCATTCCTGTCCGTCATGCTAGAATGGTTGTGAAACAGATAGGGTAGAATTGCAATTAAACGACGAATCGTGTTTTTAATACGGAATATGTTTTTGCTAAAACTAATTCCCTGATTCAAATTTGATTGGCAGGTTTGATGGCTTTTACTTATTTTTGGTATATTGTATTTTTTAACATTTTAAGATTTAAATCATTCATATATACTATTCTGTGTCCAAAAAGTAAGACCAGTTTTCAATTTAAATTTCCCGGGCATATGGTATTTCATTTTTTTTTTTTTCTTTTTTAGGTTGTTGGCACTGTCCTTGACATCTGTGGGATGTACTTTTTAAAATTTATATAAATAAGAGTAGATTGCTGACCATTGAAGAATAAGCAAAATAAATAAAGCAAAAATTGAGAATAAATTTACGTTTGAAAATAATGCTGATAATTGGTGCTTAAAATTGAAATTTTCTGGAAATTTATTTAAATGTTCTAAAATTTGCTTTACATTAGAAAAATAAATAAGTCCTTATCTTCAAACGCAATGTAAATTATTTTAATTGTAGTATGATAATATTTATACAATATTGAAACCAATTATATAATAAACATAACAAATAATTATATTAAATTATATATAACCATATATTATATTATATTATATGGTTATTTAATTTCAGTATTATATTATATTATGTTATATATAATCATAATATATAAATCGGAAAGAATTTGTAAGGAATTTCACATTAATTACTATCTATATTCAGAAAGATATATATATTGTATTAATATATTTATTTTTTTAGATATATTTATTTCATATCTTTTCCTAAAATTAATGGAAAGACATTTGGTTTTGGTTTGCCGCTTTAGGAACATTGCGTTCACACTTTAGGCTATTTAGACCGGGACCTACATTTTAACGTGGATTCCGAACCAATGACAAACATCAATGCCACCGCCGGGATTCGAACCTGAAGCCTATGGTACCAAAGGCACTAGCCATCAGGCCGCCGATATAAATTTAGAGGAAGATAGTAGTTCTTTATATTTTATAATGACCTCGCTATAAATAAAATTCCTTAAATAAAAGGACTAAAAGTAATAAAAACTATATATATACTATTTTACTTTAGTTCGGCATTTATTGTAAAAGTTTTATTTTAAAAAAATCAGATTTGCTTAGCAAATTTTTAATCAAAGTATTTTTAATACGATTTTATTAGTTTCACCTGTATATTTGTATCTGACTCTTTGGTCTCGATTTTGCCCTACTTTAAGCGATCAGATTTAATTTAAACGTTGTAGACTTATCGGCACTAAAATATTTTGATAAGTTTATTATCTCATCATGGTTAGGATCGCCAGGATTAGGGATTTTATTTTAACTTACGAAGAGCAATTTAGCCCATGTAGAGTGAAAGTACCTAAAACATTCAAACCCACGTGGGACAGTGGCACAACGGACAACGCGTCTGATTACGGATTAGAAGATTCCCTGTTCGAATCCTGGCTGTCTCGACCTATTCGCATTCAGCCTTTGTTTTACTCGCAATTAAGTTATTGAAAGAACTATATTTCCAGTCCTCCGTACCGGGACCTCATTTAAATATTATAGTTTAAAAAAACTGAAAAACCCGCTTTTAGAGTTAATGAAACTAAGAAGTAAAAAATAATTGTTAACATAAGAATAAAATGACTGACGAGAAAATGAATGTCACTGTTCCAAAAGCGTGGGGTGCTTTGTATGACATTTTGACACTAACTCTGCATTTCGGAATGAAACTAGTGAAAAATTATAGCGATTGATATCGATCACCCCACGCTTTTAGAACAGTGACATTCATTTTCTCGTCAGTCAATTTATTCTTATGTTAACAATTATTTTTTACTTTTTAGTTTGATTAACTCTAAAAGCGTGTTTTTTAATTTTTTTTTAACTATAATTTATTTGTTATTTTTATTTATTGATTGATGGATTTTCTGTTTTCGCTCAAACTTTGTGAATTTTATCTATTGTATCGGCACTTTTGCCTTTTTCAATTTACATTGTTTAGGCTGAATTATACAAAAACAAACCCCAACAAATAATAGTACACAACAGGTAATAGTACAAATAATAAGGAAATAAAGAACTTGCACAGAGTATTTGATTTCTACGTTAATCGTGGGAAAAAATATAGTAGCTCTTCAATCGTGGGAAATATACCGGAACTCTTCAAGAACTTAAGCGTATATCGGTACTTTGATGTAATTAAATTGCAAGCCGCGTTCGGCGCCATTGTAGATTTTTATTTAAAAGATTGAAAAAAAAACTTTTTTTTGAATGTCATCGACTTCAAAAAAATTTAAATTAAAGCCCGAATGAAATTACTTTCTATATTTGAAGCAATTATTCCAAATAATACTGGAAAAGTTGTAGAAGTTAATTCTATCTTAATTCTAGAAAATAAATACGAAATTCTATTAAAATACAAGATTTATTTTTTAATTAAAACTTTTCTGTGTAATTTAAAGTTTGAATGCTGCAAACACCTTTTATTTTATGTAAATATGAAAATTTAAATCAAAATAATATTGTTGATGTAAACTAAGGAATATTGTGAGAAAATTTCATTATAAATGAAGGTCAAAACCCTTAAATTCTGTTGAATCTAAGTTTGCTTTCTATGCGGGGCGTATTTCACATAAATTGAGGAAATTGTGTTGTATACATTGCATTCACATACAAATGGGGTTTTTTTTCCCCTAATACAGCTGGGCAAAGTTAATCGGCAGTTATTTTTTTTTCTTAGAAAATTAATCTTTATGCCATAAGCAAGGATTGCACCGATGTTACTCATTTAGCATTACACACAGGGACGTGTAGCTTGAAGATATGCTACGGAAGCGAGTAGCACTACCCCCACAAAGCTCTACATTCCTATTAGACCGGGATCTGCGGTTTACAGTGGATTCCGAACCACTACAAACATCCATAGCACCGCCGGGGCCCGGACCCAAAACCTGTGGCCCCGAGAGCCAGAAAGCTGGCCACTCTGCTATCAGGGGTCAAATAACGTGTCATGAAATATATCAGCTATTGTTATGGAATACCCCATCAACATTGGCGTAACAGTCCTATTGTGTTCCAAGGCCGTCTGCCTACTGGCAGATTTCGAGACAGAGGTTTTCTTTTTACTGGGAAAGGTTGTCAGCCCGATGCCATACAGTTATGTTAGACCGGAACCAACGATTTAAAGTGGATTCCGAACCACTACAAACATCCATGACCCCGCCGGGATTCGAACCCGAAACCTGTTGCACCGAGCGCCAGTCACTCGGCCATCAAGTCTACATAAAAATACTAATATGTAAGCATAGCTGCCGAAATTCAACTTGAAAATCTTTTGAATCACTATTAGTATAATTAAATTTTCATTTATTTACAATGGCAACTGAATATTTTTTTTCAATACTATAAGTTATGCATAAATTTAATAAAAACCTCTTTGATTATCTTTTTTTTTCCTAATACAGCGGGCATACACTTAGACAGCTGTCTTGGATGCCTTAAGGCAAGCGCTGCACAGACGTTACTCACTATGCATTACCCAGGGGGCGCGTGTAACTTGAAGATAAGCTACGGACGCGGAGTAACAATGCCCCCGCAACGATCCTATTGGGACCGGGACCTACGGTTTAAAGTGGATTCCGAACCACTACAAACATCCATGGCACCGCCGGGACTCGAACCCGAAACCTGTGGTACCGAGCGCTAGCCACTCGGCCATTCAGGCCCTCTTTGATTATATTATCAGAAAAATATCAGCATGAGGGGTAGTGTGAAAGTCAATAAAAAAATCCCTATTTGTAAAATCCCTATCCCTATTTGTATTTATCGGTTTTAAAAATAAAAATTGCTAAACTGTTATTGATTAGATAATTGAATTCGTGCTCTCGTTTCTGGTCTAATGCTGTTTAATTTGTTTATTCCTTTCTAATTAGTCAATATCACGTTCAAATATCACATTTTTATATTTCGATAGAGGGAATTTATTATATCTCCACTCAAGGCAGCATGATCAAAAATGGATGTGTCCATGATTTCTCCAATAACTTTTTAAATAATTGAAAGCATACACATGCAACAACAGACGAACATAGTTTACTTTATGTTCTATAGATAGACCCGTATGTCCAACCTGCATTCTTAATATTAATTACACTAATGTGTATCAGAAAAGAACGTCTTATATAATTTATAATGATAGTAAAACGTCTTACAATGACGTTAGAGGAAAAAATGTTTTATCATCAAATATCATTTCAAATCTCATCTTATGCTGTTGTGCGTATTGAATTCAGAACGAAATCCATGACGAGAAATAAGCCAAATGTGATCACGATATTAAATGTAGTGAAAAAATTTAGTGAAAATGGTTTTATAACGGACAAAATAGTAGCTTTAAAATGCAGGCATCAATTATAGATTATGTTAAGGAAACATATCTAAAATCACCAATTTTTTCCCTTGTAGATTTTTTCCAACAGCGTGTATATGTAAATAAGCACTACAATATTGCAAGCATTAAATATGAGGTTAATGCTATTCCATTCCCTTGTAAATTTTTTCCAACAGCGTGTATATGTAAATAAGCACTACAATATTGCAAGCATTAAATATGAGGTTAATGCTATTCCATTCCCTTGTAGATTTTTTTCCAACAGCGTGTATATGTAAATAAGCACTACAATATTGCAAGCATTAAATATGAGGTTAATGCTATTCCATTCCCTTGTAAATTTTTTCCAACAGCGTGTATATGTAAATAAGCACTACAATATTGCAAGCATTAAATATGAGGTTAATGCTATTCCATTCCCTTGTAGATTTTTTCCAACAGCGTGTATATGTAAATAAGCACTACAATATTGCAAGCATTAAATATGAGGTTAATGCTATTCCATTCCCTTGTAGATTTTTTCCAACAGCGTGTATATGTAAATAAGCACTACAATATTACAAGCATTAAATATGAGGTTAATGCTATTCCATAAGACGTGTTGTTATGTGTTTCTGGTAATAAGTAAGTGCCGTGTTAATTTATTCGAAACAATGAAATAGTTTGCACTTTGAGCATTTGCTAATATTTTATATTGTAAAATATAAATTAAATCATGTTCAACTGTAATTGATTTTTTTTTTTTTCTTTTTTTTTTTTTTTAAGTTATTAGTAAATTTGTGAGTATATAGTTTTTTGGATTATACAATGTTACTACTGCGCATAGATTAATGCTCTTTCATAAGACATGTTGCAACATGTTTCTGTTAATAAGTGGCCGCGTTAATTTATGCGAAACAATGGAATAGTTTGCACTTTGAGCATTTGCTAATATTTTATATTGTAAAATATAAATTAAATCATGTTCAACTGTAATTGATTTTTTTTTCTTTTCTTTTTTTTTTTAAGTTATTAGTAAATTTGTGAGTATATAGTTTTTTGGATTATACAATGTTAATACTGCGCATAGATTAATGCTCTTTCATAAGACATGTTGCAACATGTTTCTGTTAATAAGTGCCGCGTTAATTTATGCGAAACAATGGAATAGTTTGCACTTTGAGCATTTGCTAATATTTTATATTGTAAAATATAAATTAAATCATGTTCAACTGTAATTGATTTTTTTTTTTTTTTCTTTTTTTTTTTTTTTTTTTTAAGTTATTAGTAAATTTGTGAGTATATAGTTTTTTGGATTATACAATGTTACTACTGCGCATAAATTAATGCTCTTTCATAAGACATGTTGCAACATGTTTCTGTTAATAAGTGCCGTGTTAATTTATGGGAAACAATGGAATAGTTTACACTTTGAGCATTTGCTAACGTTTCATATTGTGAAATATAAATGAAATCATGTTCAACTGTAATTGAGTGGTTTTTTTTCTTTCGTTTTAAAAAAGGTATTAGTAAAATCGTGAGTATATAGTTTTTTGGATTTTACTATGGTTTCACTGCACATGCAGCATCATTTACAGACCGTAAAAGTAACAAAACTATTCTGCAAAAAAAATTATCTTATGTAATGGAATTCTGATTGCATGTTTTCTCGCATTTAAGACGTCCAGTTGCCATGACAACAGAAAGTATCTCATCAACTGCAATTATCAAGGAAGCAAAGATCAATTTAGAGCTTTATTGTGCGTAAAATGAGTTTCAACTACTAAATGATGTAAGGAGCATTAACCTCACAAGGATTGAAAAAGAAAAAAACACACTTCAGGACAGAATAAATTGTCCAATGGCACGTTCTGCTTTTTCATTTGAAAAAAGTTCTCAATTTTTCCAGAATACTTTTTTCAAAAATAGAACGGTTCAACGTATTTTTACCTTACAATGTTTAAGTAGAATCACAAGTTTCGATGTTTGAAAATTTTTTGAGTAAACATATTTTATTAAAAATTCGAAAATTGTCAGTTAATAAAATTTGCTTAGTATTTGTATGCTACAACTATAAAATATGAATTGAATAGTCATATAACAAAATATTCATTAAAATTTTTATTCAAATCAAAACAATTGAATTGGTTATTAAAATGACCTCATATATGATTTATTTCATTATTTAACGTTTAAGCTGTTTTAACTTCTGTATGAACATTTGTCAAACGTTGTATAAAAAAATTAAATTTCGAAAAATTATAGGAATTTTTAATTTTATTTTATACCTAATTCTATAAAAGGCTACAGTTTTTATGTAATTTAAAAAAAATCGCGATTTTTGGTTGCGAATATATTCTTTTATTTAAAAACAAAAGAATAATCAGATTTTTCTATTCCTAAAAATGATATTTCAAAATAATTCTAATTCACATTTTATTTTATAAACTGAAAAAAATTTAAGATTTGTTTATTAAAAAGAAACATATCAAAAGTAGTTGTAGATTTCACCAATAAACAGCATTATATCAGAATAATTTTTAATAACAGAATGAGTCTTTTCTTCAATCTCACTTATGAAGTTGAAGATCTTAAATGTCTCTTTCTTCAAAATGAGCGATATATGACACCCGTTTTTAATCTTAGACATATAACCATTAGTATTTGAAAACAGAAATTAAATAACAAAATCAATAAACTGAAATAAATGTAAAATATAAATTTAAATTTATTACATCAGTTCGAAATTAAAAAAAAAGTAAAACTTTTTAATGAATTACGTCCTTTTATTTATTAAAAACTCCTTGAAATTATTATAATAAATTACATGGATTTCTGGCAGTGCATACAAAATAATAAAATATGACATTTTCTTCTCATTAATATAACAAAAAAGCAATATTATAATAATATTTCAAATGGTTTTTGGCGTTATGCCTTTCCGTAGTTATATAAAATAAATCAACAGTGATAATTATAAAAATTAGAAAATATTATAAAATAAGTTTATATTATAAAATATATAAATAAATTTACTCATATTATAAAATAAGTTTGTAAGCTGAAATTCGCAAATTATTCAGTTAAGTGTTTTAAATGCAGTTTTGATTATTTAGTTTTTATTTAAAAAATGAGATACAAACACCATTATATTTTTAAAAAATAACTGTTTTATCAATAATATTTTATCATTTAGTTTCTTTTTTATATTTCAAAAAAATATATTGAAAGTTAATTCCAAATATGAATTAACTCTGAGATCTTTAAATAAGTAGGAACAAGTGTTAATTATGGCATGCTCTGTTTTTCCATAATGCTCCTTTTCCATACTCGTCGTTGTTCGAATGCAGCTGGCAATACAGAGATAGCTAATCTTCATGCTGTAAGCAAGGGGTGCACCACTGTTACTCATTTAGCACTATCTACGGACGCCAGTAACTCTACCTCCCCACAATTCTCCTATTAGACCAGGACCTACGGTTTAAAGTGGATTCCGAACCACTACAAAACATCCATGGCACCGCCGGGACTAGAACCCGAAACCTGTGGTACCGAGCGCCACAGCGATAGCCACTCGACCATACTTTTTTTTTTAAATTACATATCAAATTTTATTTATTTAGCTGTTCTTATAAATATTTCAATATTGTTTCAAATACCAGTAAATTAAAATTGTTACGTTTTATTTATTAGTTGTACTTATTATCATAATTAATTTTCTTCTTCTTCTTCTTTTAGAATGAAATTTTGCTATCAATGAACTTATCATCGCATCTACTTCCAATTATTACTTCATGGTAACAATTTGCCGCCTTCGCCTGAGGAAAATCTTCACCATTTTGTTTTTCCTTTTCACTTCTGGATTGATACTGTCCAAAGTCATTCGCCAAGACTCTTCCCAAAATGAAATCGTGCAATTTTCCACATCCCAAGAGTCCGTGTACAAACCCATTCATATTCCTATAATCATCCCACCCTACTCTCAATGGACTGCAAAATCTTGCTTTGATCCCCAGCCAACTTTGCTGGCCATCGTCCATTCCTCTCCATCTCACTTGTTGCACAGGAGGGCCATCAGGCAAACATGGGGGTCGTTTCCGCCAGGCAAAAATTTGACCATCAGGACTGTTTTCATCGTTGGACGGTCCCAACTGCCCAAGATTCAGCAACGAGTAGAACGAGAAGCCCAAAAAAACGGCGACATCGTGGCTTTAGAAATGGTGGACTCTTACAACAATCTGACACTCAAACATCTGGCAGGAATGAGGTGGGGTCTGAAGAATTGCCCAAGAGTTGCTTACATGATGAAAGCTGACGATGACGCCCTCATTGATGTTCGACGTGCTGTCAAACTGCTTCAGTCAGTCTCTTTTGAGAAGAACATCATAGCCTGCCGCGTTGTTCCAGAAGGTAGTAATCCCAGACGATCTGGTAAATGGATGGTAACACGCCAGGATTATCCTCACCAAGGATATCCAGAATACTGCAGCGGCCTGGCGTATTTTGGAACTGTTTTAGCTTTAGCAAGAATCTACGAGGCAGCAATATCAGACAAGATACCATATCTGTGGATTGATGATGTTTTCGTAACAGGGTTGGCTGCTGAACGAGCTAATGTGAAGAGACTTGACATGAGTGTGTGGTTCGCAAGAACTGAACTGGATGTAATTAAGTGGATGAGAGAAGGTGACGGGAGACGCTATCTGCCTTGGATCGTGGCTGAAATGAGCCCTCGTCACTGGCCGATGGATGCTCTGTCTCTCTGGAACAGAATCAAATCAACAGACAATGAAGTGCCGATATACTCAAAGAATTCTTCTCTGGAAATAAATTAAAATTTGCTAACCTTTAAATGACAAACTTAATAATCAAAAATCAAATTAGGCAAAACAAAATTTTTAAGAAAATCAAATCTTCTGATTTGTACAACAATCATCATGATTTAAAAATTTAGTTTTAGTATCATGAGAAAATTATGTGAATATGTATCTTCGATGCAATAAATTTGAAAACTATTGATCATTAAATGAATCGGTATCGATTTTGAGAATATCTGACGAACGGATTGCTTATATTAAAGCAAGTAAATTTTTTGTACTGTTCATTAATATATATATATTATTTATAGATCATTTTTACTGTCAATGCTTTTATTAAAACACGCCAAAGAAAAAGTAGCTTACAATAATGAATAAATAAAAACTGTTATAATTAATTTTCTAAATATAGCTTCATAATATTTTGAGAGGAAATAGACAATTATAAAAAAGTACGAAACATTATGTCAGTTTTATAACATTTAAACGACAAATTCAAAAGAAAATTTAATAATCAAAAATCAAATTAGTCAAACAAAATTTTTAACAAAATCAAATTTTCTGATTTGTACAACAATCATCATGATTTAAAATTTGATTTTTAATATCATGAGAAAATCATGTGAATATCTATACATATATCTTTAATGCAATAAATAGAAAAGCTTATTCATTAAATGAATCAGTTTCGATTTTGAGAATATCTAACAAACGGATTGTTTATGTTAAAACAAGTAAATTGTTTGTACTATTAATTAATATATATTTTATTTATAGATATTTTTTACTGTCAATGTTTTTATTAAAACACGCCAAAGAAAAAATAACTTATAATGATGAATAACTAAAAACTATTTTTTAATTAATTTTCTACATAAAGCTTCAAAATATTTTGAGAGGAAATTGACAATTATTAAAAAGTACGAAACATGATGTCAGTATTATAACATTTAAACGACAAATTCAAAAGAAAATTTAATAATCGAAAATCAAATTAGTCAAACAAAATTTTTAAGAAAATCGAATCTTCTGCTTTGTACAACAACAACATGATTTAAAAATTTATTTTTAGTAGCATGAGAAAATCATGTGAATATTTATCTTCGATGCAATAAATTGGAAAACTTATTGATTATTAATTGAATCAGTATCGATTTTGAGAATATTTAACGAACTGTTTATTGTTTATGTTAAAACAAGGTCAAATGTTTTGTACTATTCATTAATATATATTTTAGTTATTTATAGATCTTTTTTACTGTTAATGCTTTTATTAAAACATGCCAAAGAAAAAAGATAGCTAATAATAATGAATAAATAAAAACTATTTTTAATTAATTTTCTAAATAAAGTTTCATAATATTTTGAGAGGAAGTAGACAATTATAAAAAAGTACGAAACACTATGCATGTATTACAACAAATATCTCAGTTTTACATCTTACTTTCAAAAATTTACTTAAAAGAAACAAAGTTAATAATGATTAGATAAAGGCAAATGGATAATAAATAATATGAATTTGGACTGATTTAGATTGCCAATGTGTCTTTTCGCTCTTATAAACCAAAATGTTGGGGTCAAGCAGATATGCAAATAACTACAAAGTTTCAGCAGTCACAACGGATAAACATAGCAATAAATTCTACAGATAAACATAACAATCGTAGTAACTACGGAAAATTTAAATATATTTTTTTTTCGTTCTAAAGCAGCTGGAAAACACTTGGATGCCTTAAGGCAAGCGCGGCGCAGACGTATTCACTTTGCATTACCCAGGGGACGAGTGTAACTTGAAGATAAGCCACGGACGCGGAGTAACGATGCCCCTGCAACGCTCTACGATCCTATTAGGACCGGGACCGACGGTTTAAAGTGGATTCCGAACCACTACAAACATCCATGGCACCGCCGGGACTCGAACCCGAAGCCTGTGGTACCGAACGCCAGAGCGCTAGCCCCTCGGCCATTCTGGCCCAAACTCAAAAAAAAAAAAAAAAAAAAAAAAAAAAAAAAAAAATATATATTATGTATTACTTTTCTAACTAAGCACAATTAAAAAAAAGTAATTGATTTCGCGAAAAACACCATTAGCTTTAGCATAAAATAAAATAAAAGTACTAACTACAATTTTTTTTCCATAATTAAAAATTAACATTTCATCTTATTCAAAAAATATGAACAAATAAATATATTGCCACTAATCTATTTTGTGTTATCAAAAGTAACTGTTTGTATGTGAATTTTTCACTTACAAGTGTGTATAGTTTAATAAATAAATATAGTATAGACATGTATAAGTTTTTTGTTATTAGTTTTTGGTAATTCTTGTGAAAATATATATATATATTATATTTATGTATTAATTATATTTATGTGAAGTATATTTATACTTCCCTTTCAAAATACTATGCAGCATTATGAATTTTAAAAAAAATTATACTTTTTCTTATATTATCTCTAATCTTTAATAAATAATTTCAGCACTTTTAAAGAAAAATTGCTATATTTTTGGAAAATATTTGAGTTGCAGATGAAGTTGCGAATGTGTATCACAGTAGATATGAATTTTCGTAATAATTATTTCGATCAGAAGATAGTGGTGTGGGTTTGCCGCTTGGGCCTTTACGACTCCTGCCCCTCCCCTCCCCTCCCCTCACTACAGGCATGCACCGAAAACTGTAGAAAATTGCTCGAGACAGCACTAAACGCCTCAATTATTGTTACCATCTTAAGTCATCCATTAATTTTTTTAAAAAAAGTAACTCATTAAGCAATTTTATTCAGATGAAATAGTAGCTAAAGTCATTAAATTGAAGACAAAATATATTCCAACTATAACTGAAAACAAATGTACATTACAAACCCAATACACATTATGACACGTTTTTATATATAATGATACATACATTTTTTTAATTACAGCCCTAGATTTGATTGTTTACTCTCTGAAAGAATTAAAGTGAATTTTGTACATAATTCCAATATATAATGATATTTAAAAGCATTTTGGAGTAAAATGTGAATCTGGTCATGTTTTCCTGAATAAAAATAATAAAGAATTTCTTTAATAGCTTTCTGAAGTGTTTTTTTTTTTTTATTATTATTTCACGTGCTTTTAATATTTGAAAAAGATTACTTATAAAATATATTTTAAGTACTCATTTCAATACTTTCATATCATTATTATCATTCATCTCAAGAGCCAAAACATTATGACCACCCCTAAATTTTGCAATGAACTCGCCTGGATGACGTGGAAGGCACGTGATCAGGTGGAAGTGGTATTTAACTGCTGCTGGAGAGTCTGAAGAATCATTCTTTCACTTACTTCTGTGTGTGATGGGAAAGGCTGCGGATCTAAGCGACTTTGATAGAGGGCAGATTGTAATGGCTCGAAGGCTCGGAACAAGTATTTCCGAAACTGCACGACTCGTGGGTTGTTCGCGATCTACAGTTGTTAGTACTTATGCAAAATGGATGAATGACGGTGAAACCAGCATGATGACGACATGGTGTTGGACGTCCACACGCTATCAGAGAAAAAGGTCGTCCGAGACTGTCTCGCATGGTGAAGCAAAACCGGAGCCAGACAGTGGCTCGGCTGACAGCCCAATACAATGCAGGGCCAAGTAGAATAGTATCGGAGCACACTGTTCAGCGGACACTGTTGGATATGGGGCTACGTAGCAAACGTCCCATTCGTGTGTCTTTGCTGACCAAGCGTCATCACCAATTGCGCCTGCGCTGGGCCCGGGAACATCGTGACTGGTCCATGGATCAGTGGGAGAGAGTTGCCTGGTCAGATGAATCACGGTTTGTCATTCATGACGCCGATGGCCGTGTCAGGATACGCCGACTTCCAGGCGAACAGTGGCTCCCTCAATGTACAGTAGGTCATACACAGGCCGGTGGTGGCGGTATTATGCTTTGGAGGACGTTCTCTTGGGCGTCTCTGGGACCCGTGGTTGTGGTAGAGCAGATCATGAATGCTACCGGGTATCTGATCATCATTGCGGAACAGTTGCACCCGTACATGGTCTCTGTCTTTCCAGCTGGAAATAGAATGTTCCAACAGGACATCGCCCCTTGTCACAAGGCTAAAATTGTGTTGGAGTGGTTCTAGGAACATGATGCTGAATTCCAGTTAATATCCTGCCCGCCTAACTCACCGGATATCAATCCGATAGAACACATTTGGGATGTCCTGGGACGGCAGCTCAGACTTCAAAGACAACCAATTCGCAATATCTCGGATTTGCGTGACCGTTGCTTAAGCATCTGGTACAATCTGTCTCCGGCCATCTACCAAGGACTTGTGGCATCCATGCCAAAGCGGGTTGAAGCTGTGTTGCGCGCCAAAGGTGGGCCAACTCGTTATTGATAGGTGGTCACAATGTTTTGGCTCTTGAGTGTATATAATGTACTAGCAGAATCCGGCATACGTTGTCCTGCCAAAAAACTGCAATGTAGAAAATTATATATCGCGAATATATTCCGTGTTCCAAATTTTTCACGGATACCGTTTGAACGGTATATAAGAGGAAATACTGCAGCACCATCTAATGGCAAATAACAATAAAGAGGTTAGCACGAACCTATTTTCCATACTCGAATACATATCATTCATTACAAATTTTCATAGCGATTGGTTGAAGGGTATAGAAGTTGATATATTGCAGCTCCGTCTGGTGGTGACTTACATCAAAAGGGATAGCATAAAAACATTCTCCGTGTTTTGTCAAACATACACCCAAAATTTCATCAAAGTCGCTCAAACAGTTTAGGAGGAGTTCAGTGACAAACCTTGTACATGATAAACACACGTATAGAAGAACCCGATTGCAGTGCCACCTACCGGGTCCAATTGTGAATCTACAGCGCCACCTACCGGTCAAACCATACAGTGAGCCACTGAAACACAAAACAAAAAATTTCATCAAAATCGATCCAGCCGCTTAGGAGGAATCCAGTGACAAACACATGTACAGATGAATAATGTATATATATATACACAATCCAGTCACATTAATGTGACCACCTGTCAAAAGCCAGAATATACACTCTTGTATATTCTGGGTTTAAGTGGAGTGTGGTATTAAGTGGAATTCTTTATATACACTCCACTGCAATGTGCTGCCCCCTGCCTTTTGTGATGGGTCATTTCACGTTGATGCAGAAAGTAGGTGGTGGTCACATTAATGTGACTGGACTGTATGTATATATGTATATATATATATAAATATATATATACACTGGTGTCTAAAAGTTAAGCATAATTGACAATTATGTAAATAAAGAAGGAACTGTAAATCAGAATGGCGGGAAACGTGATATGCGAGTGTAAAATGGTTATCAAATAAGAAAGCAAATCAAAAGAACGATAATAAATTAATTTTATTATCCAAAGTAGCAGTTTGAAAGAAAACTGAGCATAGCAAGGGTTTACACTTTAAAGAAAAAATGAAAGAAAACATTAAATAAAATACTGATACTGCAGTTTAATAAGGCGTGTGGTCACCTCTGACAGCCAGGCACGCTGCACAGCGATTTACCATATTTGCTATGAGATTATGAATGAGTTGTGGGCTGAAACGGTTCCAAGCTTCTTGGAGAACTCTCTTCAGTTCTGTAACGGAGCTTGGTTGGTGCGAAAAGGCTGCAATTTGTCTCCCGAGCATATCTCATACATGCTCGATAGGATTTAAATCAGGAGAGTTCGCAGGTCACGACATGCGCTGGATGTTTTCCGTTTCAAGGAAGTCATCAACCAGCACCGATCGGTGACATGGCGCATTATCATTCATGAATATGAAGTCATTACCGACAGCACCTCGAAACAAGCGAACATAAGGCCCAAGAATTTCGTCTCTGTATCTTTGACCAGTTACAGGCACCGTGTCAAAGAAATGGAGGTCTGTGCGGCCGTCCATCATGATGCCTGCCCTTACCATTACTCCCCTTGATGGAAAATGATGTCTTTACGTTATGTTTCTTGGTTCAAAACGTGTTCCACGTTCTCTCCATATCGTTACCCGACGAGAATCACTACTCAGACTAAACCGGGTCTCGTCACTGAACATCACATTGGCCCACTCTCCCACACTCCAATGTTGATGTTTCAAACTCCAGTTCAAACGAGCGCGTTTATGCATAGACGTGAGGGGAATGCAAACTGCTGGTCTTCTAGTATACAGGCCAGCATGATTGAGTCTCCTGTAAACAGTTTGTCTCGAAATTCGTATTCCTGTGAGCACCGAACCCAGTGCTCTGGCAGTACTGCCCCTCTGACGTCGCGCACTTATTACCAGAGGCTAGGGGTTGTGACTCTTGGTCGACCTGATACAGGTTGTCGGGTAACATCTCCCGTTCTTTGAATTCTTTGCCACAGTCTTGAGATCACAGACTGGTCCACATTCAAAATTCAAGACACTTCGGTTTGTGATCGTCCGGATTCCAACATTCCAACGATTCTTCCTTTCGTAAACATGTCCAATTGGCGTCTTTGTGCCATCATTCACCTTGTTTGATGGTTAACAACGTTCCTTCGCACAGCAGTTGCATGAAACTTGTCTGAACTGCCTATACTGCGTGAATCGGTTTCTCTGTGTTCCGTCATGCGCAGGACGTAGTCGACTGAAAACTTTTGCATAAACCCAATGTTTCTTCTTCACCCAATTAATATCCGCTCGAAATTTGGAATAATTTTACGAATATTTACTCCATGTTTTTCGCATTTTACGATTTATGCTTAACTTTTGGACACCAGTGTACACACACACACACACACACACACACACACACACACACATATATATATATATATATATATATATATATATGGACAGAGAGAGAGAGAGAGAATTTACAAAAGCATGAGATATTAAATACTATGTCCCGAGGATTGCTTTATCAAAACGTATGCTACCTCAGCATATTATAAACCATGATTTTGATTCACAAGATGAGTGGAAAAAAGTTAAAACAAATCTAGAGTCGTATTCCGGTACCATAGAGGTACAAAAACATTTGTTATTTAGAAACAATAAGTAATATAACAATTTGGCAGCGTAGCAGATTTTTTTAGAAAAATTTGTTTCACATGTCACAAATATGTTATAGTGATGGGCCAATGAGTGTGACTGGGGAACGAATTTTGAGAGTGAGAATTTATTGCTACTATTGGGATGTTTAATATCAAGTAATTAGTGTTGAGGATGAAATTTAATAGAGGATCCAGTATTTCTTAAAAAACAGTGTGTATGTGTGTCAGTAATCAATTTCTTAAAGCTAATTATTCATTCACTCAAGCAATAATTCATTCAATTAAACATCAAAAGTACTTTTTTATCCCTTGGCAAATAAGCAAAATTCTAATAATTTGGTTTGGTAAACAAATATCAGAAAAGCAACATTTTTTATCTTCATATAGCTTGTTTATAAATAGTATTTAATGTACTATTTTTTAATTCAAAATATTGGTAGATTTCCTAATTTCTCATAATATTTTTGGTTATAGTCCTCTCTATAAAGATGGATTATAGGAATTGACAGCAGAAAAAAATAATAATAGAAAACAAACATCAATTTAACAAACCAATTCTCAAAATAAATAAATAACAAAATGATATAACATATAAAGAGTTAGAGGAAAGTGGAAATTTTTTTATTGTCTAATACAAATAAAATGCCAACTTATACCAAACACTTTTCAAAATTTCTACAAATATTCAAGAATAAACAAAATTTCTTAATTCAGCAAAACTAATTCATCAGATAAAAAAAAAAAAACTCAATGCCAGAGAGAAAAATGGGGCACTTTTAAAAATTTTGTTTAAAAATGGATAAAAAAAAATTTTATTCAAAATAAATAAATTTTTTATTAAAATTTAATTTGCAGCGGTGGAAAATCCACAAAAATTTCGCTAAAATTCATCCCTTGATTTTGCTCCAACAGCGGCAAGCGGCCTGATGACCAATTGGCTAGCACTCTAGCCTTTGGTATCACATGCTTCCGGTTCGAATCCTGGTTGTGGCATGGACGTTTGTGAGTGGTTCGGAATCCACGTTAAACTGTAGGTTCCGGTCTAATTAGCCCAAACTGTGCGAAAAAAATGACCGTAGAGTGACTAACCAAATCAAAAAGCAGCAAATTTCGCACTTCAGTATCATAAATGAAATACCTCCTTAATTTACTAACCAGAAAAAATAGCCTAATAGGAATTAATATCTTTAGGGTTCACTTAAAAGCGTTATTACAGTGGGTAAGGATTAACCAATAGTATAAGAGTTTTGCTTTTATGACGTTTCTACTTCTGGTTACATCAACGTTTGTCATAAAATTTTTTAAATCATTGGGCGTGGCGTCATCTATTGTTCTTTATAGGAACAAATTGGATAAATTATTTATTTCTAAATATATGTTACTAAATGTTTCTACAATAAATACTTCAAATAAATGTATTAAATTTAAATTAATTAGAAATTTTATTAATAATTTATATTTGTAAATTATTCATCACCATGTATAATTTCTTTTATTTTCTAAAAAAAATTTAATTTTTCTCTATAACTACTGTTTTATTTGTCTCTTTTTTTATTTATTATCTTGTTAAATATCCGAATTTTAAAATAATATTATTTTTAATAATAATTTATAAATTAGCTGTAATCAGTCATTTAAAGGATTAAAGCAATTCTTTATTTCCAATTTATTATTCGAACTGAATTTCGTAAGCATATTTGCTTTCCGCAAATGTGCTTAACTAAATTCTGAAAATTTTTGTGGTTAGAAAATCTACCACTGTTATATCTAGAAATAATAAAATTCTCAAAAATAAGTATAAGAATAAAAAATATGAAAAAAATAAGAGTAACATAAATGGATGATATAATGAATAATATAAATAAGAAAAATATAAAAATTCTCATAATAAATAGATATAATATTTAAAACCATATTTATGACATTTATCCATTAATTACCTGTAATTATTGTTCTTCTTTATACATAAAATATTGGGTTTATTCATGCTACATTTTGTGTTTTTTCAAAAATTAGATATGTATAATTTTAAGTTTCATTTTAAAATAAAAAAAAACACTACTTTTGCTTATAAAATATAAATAATTTATAGTAAATATATAAGCATTTGGTTTTCTTACTCAATCGAAATGCATATATCATCTGATACTTTTAAATTTTAAATGAATCTTTTATTTCTTACAACAATTTATTAAAAATAATTATTTTAATTAAATAGCATATTTAATGTAAAAATAGCAAGCCAAAAGAAAATGCAGAGAAAAATTTAATATATTTTTTCTATTAAATAATTTAATAATAAAATTTTTATGTGAAATCCATTAAAAATTCATACAATATTTACATTAAAAATATGCATTGCTTAAAATTCCAAAATATTCGAAGTTGCAGGAAGTACAAAAAAAAAAAAAAAAAAATTGCTAGCCCTTAAAAAATATAAAAAGTATTATTAAATACATCTATTCATTACTAAAAGAAACCAGTTCTTTAATGGATGTATTTATTAATACATCCTAATTATTAACATAAATACAAACATAAATAAAAACTAATTTTTAACATTTGATTCTAAATTTCTTCTTATAAATACATCAGTAAATTAGTTTCATACTGAATTTCAAATATTCTATGAAATGATTGAATTTAAATTAATTTCGGTACAAATCATAAGATTTTATTTCATATCAACCAAGTGATTGCTAAATAATATAAACTTAATTTGTATATGCCTTGAAGTCTGAAGAAGAACTGTTAATGTAAAAATATACTGCCATGAAACCACACAGAGAAAGAGAAAGGTACTACAAAAATATAATTTACCCTGCTATGAAACCACTGAGAGTTGCTACAAAAAAGTAATTTGACTTGCTATAAAAATCATTTTTGCTTTTCCACTCTTGAATTTGACAATAATAGATTTAATAGAATTAGTCAATATACATATTATGGAGATCCATTTATATCTTCTTATTAATTAATTATTGAACAAATGCAACAATCTAACTTAATTTAGACAGAGGTGGTTATTTAATATCAGAAAATTTAACAAATCTTTAAAAATTCCTGTAAAATAGGCACATATTGTGTGTGACAATAAAACATTTCAGCCTATCAAAAGGCTCAAATGCTTTGATTTTCTAAAAGTAAAATTTTGACAAGACATCATCTTATTTTTCATCTAAATATTGGGCATATATATATATATAATCCACTACAATAGAATTGTGTGCCAATTTTTTGAATACGACAAAAACATATTTTTGACAATACGCAGATATCTTCGTGAGTAAAAAAAGTTACCACAAACTACATTAAAGAAAATTTGAACTGTTTATACTTATCTTAGTGTTCTATAATTTTTTTTTTCTTGCACATATTCCTTTGCATAATAAAATATGATCCTAAATAAGTCAATTTCTTTATTAATAGATTATACAAAAAATTTTGAAACATTTTTTCATGGTCTCAATTGTTCTATACTATAGTTAGTTTACTTTTATCCATTTAATTACATTGATATTTAAATCATATTATTATTAATTGAATAACATTCTTATTTAATGCCAAACTAACCTCCAAAATAAATAACATTTGGAAATATTGACAATAACAAATAAAATTCTATAGATAAATTATTCCTGTTGGTTTATTGGTCTATGCTATCATAAAATCAAATTTTTCTTTTAAATAAAATGTTTTAAAACTTATGAGTAAATAGTTTAATTACCAAAATTCTAAATTTCCAATACAATTTTAAAGCAGAAATTATATGAATAAAAAAAAAATGGGTTTTTTTTTTATTAAAGATGTTGTATTATTATATGTTCCTATCATGGTAAATTTCATGAATAAACTTATTGTTATTTATAAATAAGAATGTTTATTTATATTTCTAATCGAGAATAAAATTATAGAAAAGGGTTAAAAAGTTTCCGTAAAGAGCAATTTCTTTTGCAGACAAGAAGAGGAGGCACTATTTCATGGATAAAGTGATTATTATTTACTAATTGGAGGAAGTAATATATATAATTTAATCATTTCCAAAAACTTAAGCATAATAATCACAACAACACTTGCATAACTTTCCAAAAACAAATTATTAAGTATTTTAAGCAATATTTTTGAAACCAGAGAAAAAATAATGCAAATTTTACTTTTGTTTCAAGAAAGTACACAAAACAAAATATTTTAATGCAAGCCAAACCACATTTTTTTTATTATTTAAATTCTGTGTTGACAACTTTTTCAAAATGTACAGCTTAAATACAAAAAGAAATTAAAACTTATGTTAAGGGAGCAACTTCTGTCCAATTTCCCCTTATATATGCATGCATATATAATACAATTTGATAAGCAACTCCAAAATAAAAATTAAAAGTCCTCCATTAATACATCTGTTATTATATACTGAACAAAACTGCACACAATACCAAAGTTACATATGAAATGTCTTCCTTAAATTATTAAGTTAGTAAATTATTACAAAATAGTCAATTAACAAAATTCTTCTACCAAAATTATTTAAATAAAGGATATCATTATTTAATCAAATGACAACATGTAAAAATCACTTATTGTGAAAAAATTAAAATCTCTTCTATCCATACCTGATGCATAATTCTTTACAGTTTGTGCAATGTGGACGATATAAATAATGGTGTAATATAATGGTAATAATATATTAATTGTTAAGTTTAATAGCTTGTGATATAGTTAATTGCTATAACCAATATACATAAAAAATAAGCATTTTTTAAAAAGATAATCCATTTTTAGATTCAAAGATTTAAGCAATTTTAACAATTTGTGCCCGAACAGAAATTTAAAATAATAATAGTAATAGCAAGGCTTATCAGAAATAAAATTTTATTCTGTTACATTGGTAATCATCAAAAATAAAAATATATATGAAAAAAAAAAAAAAAGAACACTGTTTGAAACAATAAAATAGGGAAACAGAAATTAAAGTGAATACTGATTTTGAGAACTTATAGAATATTTTTATAACTATGTTATTAAACAATATTTTTAAATTTGTTTTTGAACCAAATATTTTAATAATTATACCAGATTTTGACATTACTTTTATAAGTATTATATGGTTATTCTGGTAAGTAAATGGTCAAATTTTTTTAAAATTAGATACTACATAATTGATTACCATATAGCAAATGCCAAACCTACAAGAAACTACTTTAATATATAGCAAATCTGTGTTTATGTATCTGTTAATATAATGTTTGATTCTTAAAATGCAGGAAATATTGCCAACTTAATTTCTGCTACAAACCTATAAGCAATTGTACAAAACATTTTTTTATACATAATTTTGCAAACAATTCAACACACAACCTGCAATATAGAAATTTCCAATTTACATTAAAGTATGCAGCGCAATATAAAATTTAGATAGACAATTTTGATAATAAAGCCCATTTTCATCATCAGTTACATTATGGAGAAGTGGCTGTATTATTGCCAATACTTTCAATAGTTCACCTAGTATATTCAATAAAACTATTCCACTTAATTAATAAGTTTATTTAACTATTACATGCACTTAAAATATGCAATTTGGCAATTGTTTCGTAATACACGCTTTATTTTACTTTAAAGAAACTACATGACTGTCAACCAATACATTTCCAATATTTAACAGCCATTCACTACATCTCTCTTCATCAACACAAGTTTTGTGTTAAAAAAATGTTTAAGATCTTTTTACTGAGTCAAAAAAATGTCCCCAGACAGAATATTTTTACCCCTAAATAAAATGCTTTTTATGTTAAGTGATCTTAACTAAACTAATGTTATTGCCAGAATCATTGATATATCATCTTAAATAAAAGTAAATCTCAATTAAGGCACTTTTAAAATGTTTAACAAAATAGCCTTAGTTGCTTGGTAGATAACAATAAATTCATTGAAAGTTTAAAAACATGATGTGAAATTTGATCAGTTGATAACAAAACAGCATTTTCAGTCTAATACAGTAAGTCCAGCCTTTCAGTTCAAAAAAAATTTAGAGAGAAGTTAGCCAATACTATTACACATCAGACGAGTTACAATGTTTAAAATTGAATAATATAAACATTCAATCGGTAATTGGTAAATGCCTGCTCCTCAACAGTTCATTCTTTAATTACGAAAAAATATTTTGAAATGACTGTACCAAAAATGAGATAAAGTTCTGTTTTCATAAATTAAGTAATAATTAGTATCATGCAATGGATTTCGAAAGGGTAGATTAGATGTATCAAAAGGGTAATGGATTTAAGATCACCCTTTTGATACCTTTGCTATGAAACTTCATATAAATCTTTTGCATAAATATGATCACACATTACCAATAAGTATATAATAAATATTTTTAGTGATTTTAACATCCTATGATGAATGATTTCTTCCACAATTTCTTTGGCACTTCAGGCATATTTTGAAGCAAAAAATTGTGAAAGTATTTCTCTCTACCATGGAATGAGAGCACAATTTTTTCAGTCGCACCTCCTTTCAAATGCAAGTGTATTGTTTTGGGATATTAACTTATTTATAACCATTTAGCATCTGGATCCTCATACCATTAAGAAACTGGAAAAATTATATTGACTGTCACTGTATTTTTTTTAATTCAAAAATTTCTTCCACTCTGAAATATTACAAGCCGATTATCAAATATGTGAACAGACAATTTTTTGACACTGTGGATTTTATGTACCTATACACTAATAAATGCAAACTAGCTCCATTAAATTGAGATAGCAACTATCAATAAAATTTACATAATTCACAATTATTTCTTCAATGCTACTAATAACGTTCACTTTTAACACTGCCATTTTTGTAAAATATTTAAATATGTATTTATAGGTAATCAAAATTAATTATGCAGCAATTGTATGTCATGAAAAAGTATAGATTGACACAAATAAGAAAGTGATAAGATAATTCAATGATGACACAATCATTGAATTATCAATTGGCATTAATATATTATTAACATGTTTATTATATACGTTCAATTGTTTCTTATTATCCCTATACATAAATTGAAGAAATTCGCCACCAGTCATAGAAGGAATTTAGAATCCTAAAAAGAAGAGTTAATATGCATATACCACTTATTATTCATTAATAAAAAATTTTAATTTTTTTAAATATTTAATTAGTATAGCTATATAATATTTAGTTTATATAATAATAGCTTATATAAAAAAAATATTGTAATTTATCAGGAGTGTTGACTGTCAAGTTACCAACTTTTTTGCCAAACGCTAAGGGCAATGAATAATTCAGCATGACAACCAATTAAATTATCAGATAGGATTAATTTTATGACATCCTATTGGCCCTTCTCACTTTTAAGTGGGGAATGTATATCTAGGGGAAGAAATCTGAACATTCGTCATTTGGTTGCCACACCAGTTTTGTTAGGATAACTAAATATATTTTCCATGTTTGTTTACTTTCATTCTTTAAAAGTCAGTCTTAAAACTTCAAAGTTTTTTTTTTTTTAATTTATGAAAGGACTTTTATTTAATTACTTCCAATTTTAAAATACTTGTTTCAATATATTATATTAGCCTTTTTTCTAATTCTATAGCCAATCATTAAAACTCATTAACTCTTTTACATCTGCTTTTGAAAGTTATTTATTACAAAAACAGATTTTCTTTCATATTCTATAAGTTAATAAATGTATTGTTCTGATATTTAAATTTCTAAACTTTGTTTTTCATTATTTGTCTGAAAATAAATGCCAAAGGAAAAATCCCTGCAAAATATGAGGATTTCATTTTCAAGAAGGGATGAAGAATTATATTTTCATACATCAAGGAGGATTATGTTTTATAGATAGTTGTTAAGCAAAAATATTACAGCATTATAATCTGGGATTTTTTTAGCTTAATTTGTCTTATATAAGCATCCTACATGAAAAATGTTTTATGCTGAATAAGTCCCAGGAAATAAATATTATCTGCAGTACAAATTTATATCAAAAGAACATTTACCCAAATAAATAAAAAATGAATTTTCCGTGGTTTAAAAAAGTTTAATTCAAATAACTTAAAGTTACATTTCAGATGAAGGCATTTGCAAAGAACTAATACAGTTAAAATATAATTACTTATGATAAAAATATCTTTCATTTATTTGTTACATATTATTTGGTACTTCTAATATTAACAGCATGCTATAAGCAAAACAAGATGAACAGTTTGAGAAACAGATTTTCATCAAATTTAGTAGATCTGATTTAGTAAATTTGATAAATCTAGTAGTTTCATCAAATTTAATACAAGCAATGAATGGCTGGCATGCAGCTAATTTGTAAATATCAGCTTTCCTTATTCGATGTTTTCACAAAAAACAATAGTTGTACAACAACTATATATAATATTATTCACATAGTGATACTATTTAGTATGTGCTACTATAATTATCTGCAACAACAGTCATTCTTTAAAATTTTGACTTGCATAGTCATTTCATATATTAATATAAATTTTATAACTCAAAAGTAAATGTTAAAAAAAACATTCTTAATAAACAAATTTACATTTAGAATACAGATAAACAAGCAAATAGATTTTACTATTTTTACAGTTTTATGAAATAAAACTTTAAAAATCACTGGCATTCCAATATAGCATTACTCATTTTACTTTAGCACTTTTTTCATACCTGCTTCAATAGTGACACCCACTCTCTTCAGTCCAATTGATAAAAACTGCAAGTAAACAAATCCTTTTAGAAACAACATCCTAACTTGCAAAGAAGCAACGAAAAGGAAGAGAAACTGACACTTATCGAAACAGGTCAAGGAGAAGAGGAGGGGGAAAAAATTAACCCAAAAATTCAATAGAAAATTTTCTTTAATATAATTTAAAAAAAACAACTTACAACAAGAAAGTTTCATTTTATTCACATAAAATATTTGATCTTCCAGAAAGACAGGGAAAAATGTCAATAAATATTAAAAATTTGAAGAACAATAAACATTTTTACTAAACTTTCATCCTCTGTTTCAAATCAGTTAGAATTTCATTGACTTTTTCTTTGTCATATTCATGCACTTTGGTAAGATGACGACCCAAATCATATTTTGCTAAAAAATTTTTATCGCACTCTTTGCAACGAAAAGGTTGCTCCCCATTATGCCTCATTATATGTTTTTTTAAATGGCTGCTATAGTCAAAAGTACGAAAACAAATATCACATTTGTAAAAATCCTTATGAGTATGCATCCATTCATGTGATTTAAGCCTTTTTTCATTATCAAATATTTTTCCACAAACTTTACAAGGAATGCTCTGACCAGGAATATGAACCACTCCATGACGTTTGAAATTTCGCTTATCTGCAAACCGATGGCCACATATCAGACACACATAGGGCTTTTTACCGGCATGATTTGATAAATGAGTTTCCAAACTATTTTTAATGGAATATTGTTTTCCGCATATATGACACACATGTGCTTTAATTCTTCTATGAACAATTTCATAATGTCTTTTTCGACTTCTTGCAAGAGTGAATTTTTCTTTGCATATTTCACATTCAAATGTTTTTGACTGTACTTGATGAATATTTTTATGGAACCTCATGCTTTTTTTTGAACTAAAGTAGTTAAGACAAATATCACATTGGAGATTTATCATTTCTTCATGTTCCAAATAATGATGTTTCAGATCTTCTTCAGAAAGAAATTTTTTTTTACATTTTAAGCAATTTAATTTATGTTCCTTTACATGCGCTTTGAAATCTTTCGTCTCGAAAAAAGTTTGGTCGCATACCATACACGAGTGTCCAATATGTTGAGCACAATGTTGGGAATAATCTTCCGCAGTAGTGAATGTAGCATCACACACATCACATTTAGGACAATCATTAAAATGTCCTGAAAAATGAATGGTCAAAGAAGAAGTAGTAGTGAACCATCTTCTGCAAATACCGCACACAAAATAAAAATCCCCCTCACAAAACGAGAAATCACATAAGTTTATGATATCTGAATTTGATTCATCGTTGCAATTTTCATCAACTTTTTGTTCAGCAGAATTTTTAATCACAGTAAATAATGAGACACTTCCAGGTTCAAGCATGTTTAGCTGGCATTTAAATATAAATGAAACGTCGAAGTTCAAAACAATAATAGAATTTTCCTTGCCTACTTCTATTCTCGAAATTCCTTCATAGTATTCCTCAGTCACACGGAATTTGCTTTCATCAACAACAAGCGTCTGCACCGATTCTGCGTTCATTTAATGCGCGCGCATCATTTCTTCTCTTTGGAGAGAAATAACTTCCTGTAGCAATTGCTATTTTTTTTCCTACTCAGTAATTTAAAATGTGATAAATCGGGAATAGCAGAAAATTATAATTTTGGCTAGACCAGGAGGTTTTTTTAATAAACGTTTTGCAAGTGATACATGCAATTTCAAAAGGTGTATGTACTGCCGAAGCTAGTACATAATTTCAGAAGGTTTAGTAGGTAAGTTTAGAGGGTGAAATAGGTTCATCAATAAAATTTTGATATAGATATTGCCCGATTTCTTCAATCTCATAATTACTAGAAACATTAACTTGGAATTGTTAGAAGCGACCACTTCAGATTTATCTATATTCGTGTTAGAGGTGAAGACAGGATATAAGCATTGAAATAACAAAATAAATCATGTATATTGTTTAAATTAAAATGCGTTTTTACGACAAAAAAATGTAACTATATGATAAGTTGTTTGAATTGGAATCGACTGTCTTTCATTTATTCCAATAAATATATATAGAATACTATATTGTACGATTTAAAAATCAAATATCAATTCAAATAAATGTCGAAAAAAACAGTACAAAGCACTGAAATTTAATAAGAAAATTTTTATTTTCTAATTGCACCTCCCTTTTCTTTTCAAAAACTCAGAATTTATACAAAGATATACGACAAATCAAACTCATAAACATTTGAATAACCGAGAAAAGGAAATTAGTTTTCAACTGAATTTTTAAAATACTTCTGAATTCATTCTATTCATAATTGCCTTTCGATGTTCTTTTTGAGATATTATATTTATTCTCCATAGATATTTTTTCATCAAATCAAAGTAATACCTATCCTGATTTTCACCTAACTTGGGTTATGTAAATAATTTTATTTAACAGATAGTGTTATTCTCAAATTTTTATCTAGCTTGTAGCTTATAACTTCCTTTTAATATTGGCATTTATTTATTGATTAATTTTTTTCATATGAGAAGTTAATGCACTTTTGTATTCAAAGTCTGTTTTTTTTTTTTTTTCTCATAATTGAATTTTAAGTCTTTATTAATAGGATTATTTTTGGCTCTTTATCAAATTTTACCAGCATAAAATATGATATAATTGAAATGAGTCAAATACAGGATAATAACGATAATATATATACATTCCTCAGAATTAGAAGATCTTTATTTTTATTTTATTTATTTATTTTACTTTAATATTTTTTTCGTAAAAGAGAAAAACTAAGCAAGGAATTTTTCATTTCGAATTGAATGCCGGGTATAATGTGGCATTTTATATTGAAGTATTTGTACTCATCAACATTCAAGTGAATAATGAAATTAGATAATCATAAATTTTAGTAAAATATCAATGATTATTCAAGAAATAATCTATATATATTGCACTTGTTACTACATATAAGAGTTTCGTGCTGCTACTTATTTTATGCATTGAAACAAAACGTGTTCGACTGTTTCCTGTTTCCGACTGCAGATCGAGCATAATAGAGATGAAGTCAGGCCAAATCTATGGAATTTTGCATTGCTAGGATATGTTTTTGTGCGAAATCTGGAAATAAGAATATCTTCTTTTCAATAATTAGGTAAAAGTCTGTGCGAAGGTTTAATACTATTCAAATGATTGAATTCTTGAGCATATTTGCCACTCATCCATTACTCTGTTGCTTTTAGTGAACTTTCTTTTTTTGTTGAAATATGAGATCTTCCGGTGATATCCAATGAAATATTATTTTATCTGCTGCTGATTTCGAGAGGGAATCGGCTAGTTCATTTTCTGTAATACCGATATGTCCTGGGGACCAGATGAATTCAATGGATTTAATGCTATTGCAAAGATCTTGTACTTTATTGCCAAGATTGGAATGCATATTACAATTTTGTAACGCCAGAAGAACTTATAGACTGTCTGTGAGGATTACATATTTATGAGATGAAAGAACATAAGTTGAAAGGGTAAAAAGGAGTGCAAGGGCTTCAATAGTGAAAATACTATTGCAATTTGAAATCTGTCTTAATAGAGACTCTTGCGAAAAAGAATTGATGACTGCAATTGAATGTTTTAAGTTCTGTCTTAGATGAGTCACAGGATAAAATGATTTTATCTAAAGGATTTTTTTCTAATTGTATATGAAATATATTTAGATTACTTAACCTCATATCCATTTTAACCAAAGAAATTTTTAAGGTATATATATTGCATCAAATTATATTTTAAAAGATTTTTATTTGAGATGATTTTTTTTAACACCAAAGGTGGTTTCCAAACTTCTGTTTTCGTCATTTTTAGATTGAGCAATTACCGAGCTTTCTTGCGTTTAAAAGTCCCGGAAAATTACATTGAGACACTGATACAACACTACAGTTTTCACACTCTTTTTATAAACATTTTTTTTGTTTTCTAGGCTGGGAAACATGCCATTTCTATTACTTAATTATTTGCTACGATGTGCACCTGAATTCAGAACATGGAAATCTGACTATTAATTTTTTAATTGTAATAGTTTTTAATCAATCGCTAATTTATTTTAAGAAACTTTTAAATAACTTGCTAATTGTTTGTTTACTTTTTTTACTCTTAACTCAATAGTCTAATTTAACAGCTTATTTGGCCGAAATACCTTGTAAATTTTAAAAATCCTGATTTATTGTTTAAATTCATAACCTTTTATTTTATTTTTGATAAAATTTTTAATAATTTAAAAAATTTTCTTTTATTAAACTTTTACATTCTTAATTCAATAGCTAATTAATTTTTCTGGTCATTTCTTAAATTTTAAATATTTATAGTACGTTTTTTTAACTTGATTTTAATATTATGTATAAAAATTAAAAAGGAAAAGTAAATAAAAAATTGGTTGGATTTTTGGAAATGTTTATCAAGTATGATGGCGCCATCTACCGGGGAACTGAAGACCTATTTTGTATGTTGTTCGCCTATGATTCTATGTAAATTTGATGTTCAGTATGTATCTTTTATTTTTAATTTAGCTTAAAATTTTACTTTTTTGGGGCATCGCCAACGAACTCTTAATTGTACAGATAGCTTTAGCTTTTTCGATGTCTTGCTTTAATTGTTCTCAAGCAAGAGATGTTTTTCTTAAATTTAATTGTTTTATTTTTATTCATTAATTGAAGCAAATTCATTTTTAGTGCTAATGTTTTGATTATATTAAGAGGTTTTAGCAGTTCTAAAAACCACCTTGGAACTCTGCAACCGGTACTCCCGTTGCCAAACAACGATTTGCAACGAGAGTATTGCGATTTGCGAAGTAATTACTAAGATTTCTATTTTATAGAGCTCCTTGGCCGCGAAACAGCCGTGAGCTCTAATCTTGTAAATCGTTTGACATTATACAATTTTCGAAGTTCTTAAAATTGATTTCATTATATATAATAATATTTATTTCTCATAGTGGTAGGTAAATTCGAAATAATACAAAGGGCCAAGTCAGTATAATTTTTCTGACTATTATTATATAACAAACTATAGAAAAATTTTAACGCGGAATGCACCTAAATAGAACGTTTAAATCTATACTTTTTGATAAATCGTTACAGAATTTTAATTCCAACGAGAAACATTCCGAGCGTGCAGAAAGAAAAACTTGTATGCCCATTATATATATTTCCCATTTCATTCAGCTTTACAGAATGGACATTTTTACTTCAATATTATTGTATTTAAGATTTTTAATAATGTATTCTATTGTTTGATAAATTCATCCCAAGTGTAATAGTAATCGGCAGATATTTTCTCCAGCAGATGGCGCTACACATTAGTTAGGGGTAATACTTAGCTATTACTTCGATCCAAACTATTTCAAAAGCATAATTTAAAATGTAAATGTATCAAATTTCTGCTTTCATTCTTTACATTCATTCATTTCATTCTTTTTCAAACTGTGCAATTGGTTTAAAGACAGGAAAAGTGAAATTTGCATAGACTGAAATATTTTGTATTCACAAATCATCTAAACGGAGTTGATTATTTTTATCATCAAATGTAAACAGTTGTCTCTAAGAACATTATAAAATGATGCAAATTATTTTGGTTGGTGTCAACTAGGTCTAGATAATCTTTCAATTCATTAAAAAGGTTGTGTTTCTATAATGCGTTTTACCTAACCAAAACTATCCGCCAAAACTAGAAAGATTCTAGAAAGTGAGATATATAAAAAAGCTAGGTAAGAAAGTAGTTAGTCAATTCATATATATATTTATAATGCTTTTATTTAATGACAACATGACACACGAAAATAATAGACATACAGACACAAAAAATCGTATCTAACACTGGATAACTACTAACAAGAAAGTTGTTGTTGTTGTTTCTTATCCCACTTGGCTGGCCAAGCCCACGAGCCCATATGGACTCATGATTGAAGGGGAAGGAAGCAGCTTCTGTTGTGATGGAGCACCCGTAGGTAGAAGCCTGACTTTTGCTCCGTGACGCTCTTACAGCCATAGAAGACCGGGACCTACGGCTTAAAGTGGATTCCGAACCACTACAAACATTCATGGCACCGCCGGGATCTGAACCCGAAACCTGTGGCACCGAGCGCCAGAGCTCTAGACACTCGCCCATTCAGGTCCCAAATTTGCCAACGGCACGCAGTGTTCCCAGGTGGTCACCTACCCAAGTACTGACCGCGCCCAATGATGCTTAACTTCGGTGATCTAACGAGAACCGGTATATTCAGCATGGTACGGCCATTGGCTAAAGAAAGAAAGTACAAAGGTTCGTACAAGAAAGTACGTACAAGAAAGTTCAAAGTATAAGAAGGAAAAGTTCTAAACCGAAGCACCGTTACAGTCAAGCAAAGGTTTCACGTGGCAAACAAATCGAGATCTCTAGATCGACATCTTTCGACAAAGCCGATGATTAATATTGGGGATGATTTTTAATCAATTAATTACGGTTCCTGTTTATTCCAAGGCCGAAATGGAAAAATATGATAAATAAAAGACGAAAGGGATAAAAAAAAAATTTCTTAAACGATATATGTAACAATATTCACATTCCATTAACAAGAAAGATATGTATTCCGACGTGATGTAAAATGTATTCGTGTGCATCTGTGATTACCACAAGTCATCTGTCAACGCCCTCCTTGACTGTAATTGAGATGGCATTCGCTAGCCCCGATCCATCTCAATGATCGAAAACTCCCCACAAGAATATGCTTCAACAATATATTTTTACTGATGACACAGCTTAAAACTCAATCATTCCTAACACATTTCAAGAACTATCAAATCGAAACACCTACGCCTGAAATGCTTCATAAGCAAAAGAAACTACTTAATTTAGCTTGTATTAATATTAAATTATGTAGAAAAGCATTCGTAACATGTTTTTTCACTCAAGCATTAGAGAGTTTTTGCATAAATTTTTTTTATTGCCCGATATTTTTTTTCCTTCCTAGCGCGCATGCTCAGTGGAATAGCTCAGTAGTGCAGTATTACAGATATGCATGTGCACTAGGTACAATGTTTTCTATGAGCATGCACGTTAGGAAGAAAACTATCGGACGATAAAAGAACGTTATGCAAAAAATCGCTATTATTTATATTACGTCACTCTAATTTCCATGTTTACTATTTACTAAAGAAGAGTCGGTGGATCATGAAAACGCTTACATCAGCGCCCTCATGATTCACCGAAGACGCTGATGCGACCCACCAAAACGATGGAAAACCCACCAAACGATTGCTCCTTTGTTAAGCTTATTTTATATTAATGATCAGAGCCAGATTTAGATGAAAAGAGACCCTAGACTATTCCACTTATGAGGCCCTCCCATTTTTAAGTTTGTAAATTACATGAGAGATAATAAAATACATCATTATTATTATATATATCACTATGTTAAATGAAACATGTTGTGATGGGTACTAATCTTTATATAAAATATGGCACAAAAAAAAGTCGAGAACACTTATTTGGACATTTATTCTCAGCACCCTATATAGTACTTGCAACAATAACTAATCAAATATAACACACAGCGATTACAAAGAAACAAAATTCACATAATAAAAATCTTTGACTACGAAACTAAAATATACAATAAAAATTATCATATTTTCTATCAAATTAAATTAAATATATTCAATACATTGAAGATTCAATTCAGATAAATTTATTTCATAATAATTCTAATTTAATGTTTACGTATGAATTATTATGAATTTTAAGTTTTAAACCGAACCAAAAATGGGACTTTATTCAAACAAAATCCAGATCACAATCATCATCATTCAACATTCACGGAGTACATTGGCCGGTTATGGCCTTAAACTCCTAATCCAGTATGCTAAGGTTCATTGCGATAAGAAAAACACATTGATAACAAAAGGCAGTGAGCGTATTTATGTCCATGTTAGTAAGATAAAAAACAAAAAATAAAAATAAAACAAGGAGGAGTAATTAAAAAGGATGGCGCAATTATAAAATAATTAAATAGGAAGCAACTAGCGCAATTAATTGAGGCATTTAAAAAGAAGTTGTAATTTGTCAATGGGACCATTAGCATTTTTAAGTTGCGTGTAAAAATTATCTAGACCTCCTAGCATGCTAAAAATATTTACAATTTCTGAGAGAACATAAAGCGTTTTAGTGGCTGAATCGGCAGTAAGATTAGAAGGGTTAGAGTTAGTATTGGTAGTATTAATATTTTCTAAGGGTTGCTTTGAGACCGATGGCGCGGCGTTAGAGTTTTTTGGGGTTCCTTGAAAGAGTCATCCAGATCACAATCATCATCATTCGACGAACGGAGTACCCTGGCCTATGATGCGGCCTTAAAACTCCTAAGCTTGTAAATAAAGTTCATGGGAAGAAAAACACATGGATAATACAAAAGGCAGTGAACTTGATTATGTCCTTGTAAGTAAGAAAAAGAAACGAGAAATAAAAAACAAAACGGAATGTAAATAAAAGAATGGCGCAATTAAAAAGTTAAAATTGAGTAATTAGCCACAAGCGCAATTAAATAATAAATTTACAAAGTATTTGCACTTTTTCTAAAGGGTTAGTAGCTGTTCTAAATTGGGAGTAAATATTATCGAGACCTCCGAACATTGAAAAAAGATTAGCCATTTCTGTTAGTACATACATCTTCTTAGCAGCTGAGTCAGCATTAAGATTAGGAGTAATAGGAGTATCATTATTTACAAAATGCGAAGGTTTCACAGAGACCGATGGTGCTGCGTGTAAATCTTTGGAGGTTCCTTGCAGGAAACTGGCATAGAAAACGCCTTCTGAGACCGTCCAGATCACAAAAGAGAAAATATCAAATTGTATATTATATTAAATTTTATGTTGATAGTGGTTTTATTTAAGAACGGATTCAGTCCAAGTATACATTTAAAACAAAATAGTAAATTAGAAGTATTTCTTTCTTAACTTTTTCACACAGAATTCTTCTATAAGTTCATCGTTCACAAGTTTAGTGTTTACTGTTTTTAGAATAGTGTAATTCTAATGTTGTTACAATTTGAATGTAGGCATTTCTTGATCTCGAGGTTAGTTAGCCTATACAGAAATCCGGCCCAGTTAATAATATACGAACAGTAGTTTCGGATCAATCATTTCACCGTATCGTTCGAATCACTTCATCTTTTAAATTTTTGATAAAACTCTTGTTACAAGCGTGATTAAAAGATACAGCCTTTTTTCCATGGTAAAAATTTAAATAATTACTCACATTTGACAGTGTTTGTAGATCGGGTGGTAAGTTTAGCAATAATAGTGAATGAGAACGACAAATGCAATACTCTAATTAATGGTAACTTTGTATTTAAGTTTATAAAATTGAATTATATATATATAATACAATTTTTTTTATTGCTATCGTTTAAAATTAATATAGTTAATAATTAGTTATTTTTAATGATCCTAGTGATTGAGAAACAAATAGCAATATGGTGTTCTATTAACACCAACCTAAATGAGAATAGTCAGTCTTTACAGTACTACAGTTTATTCAGTCAGTCTTTACAGAGTAACTTGTGCCCAAGTGGGCCTTAAAATATTATTTGGTCAAAATGAATACATGGCGATAAATAGGAGAAACATGGTTATCAAAAAGCAGGAAATAAGTAGTTAAGGCATATGTCCCCAAGTTAAAAATTTTAAGAAGAAAATTGAAATAAAAATAAAAATTATCCAAAAATTAAATACAATAATTAAGTACTTAAAGAAGAAAACAATATAAAAGAGTAATATAGAATAATATAAAACTGTAAAGTAGCAAAATAAAAAGAGATTCCACAGGACGATAGGGTAACCGCTACCAGAAAAGATGACGAAAGGACGAGTTCTTCTAGGGGCCTTGTACATTGTATAGAACCGCCCTGGGCCCTTCGACACACAGTCTTACTACCACTATTTTTAAAATGGAAGAATTTAACCATGTAAATACTTGATAGTTGCCAACTGTAGTCGAGAGCGTAGGTTTCAGGCACATCCGACCATGATCGCTCTCGTTTAGCCGACCTGGTTTGGAACAGTGTCGATTCTCTTCCAAATTCTGTGTTGGACTTTGCTGTTTCCATTAGAGAGGCGTGTGAGGTCTTCTGTTCTAATTGCCGAGTTGCTGGCCAGCTAGCGACTCGGCGCCTGGGTATATTCGGCTCTTTCTCCTTGAAATTCTTACCTGTTGTATAGGGAGGGGGTATGGGCTTGCTGTTATTGAATTCAAACGCTCCCAAAATTCCGGCACTACAAGGCGTAGTTTGCCATTTTTTGTCAATTCCTTCTGTTAGACAGTTTGACATTATTCATTTGCGAAATATGGAACTGAAGCATTTGGGTAGGGTTAGCCTCTGCCTACCTCTATCTTGATGGTTCCTTTGGAGGTAATTTCTTCTGTTAGCTCACCCTCTCCCTGTATACATCTTGTTCAAATTTTCAATCGTTCATAAAATACTTTTCATTCATCCACTCAAGTTCAAACACATTTTTTTTTTTAACTTCTAGTGGATGACACTTGATGTTAATGAAGTTTTTCAAATATTAATTTATTCATTAAATTTAATTAATTAATTTTAGTTTTTTTTAGATTTAATTTGAATATATCTACCAATAGATGGTGCCTGATAAACTTTAAAAAATGAATTAAACTTATTTATAAATGATTTTCTGCAATTTAGTGAAAAAAAAAAAAAAAATAGGAATTCATCATCATTCGACGAACGGAGTACCCTGGCCTATGATGCGGCCTTAAAACTCCTAAGCTTGTAAATAAAGTTCATGGGAAGATAAACACATGGATAATACAAAAGGCAGTGAACTTGATTATGTCCTTGTTAGTAAGAAAAAGAAACGAAAAAAAAAAAAAAAAAAAAAACGGAATGTAAATAAAAGAATGGCGCAATTAAAAAGTTAAAATTGAGTAATTAGCCACAAGCGCAATTAAATAATAAATTTACATAGTATTTGCATTTCATCTAAAGGGTTAGTAGCTGTTCTAAATTGGGAGTAAATATTATCGAGACCTCCGAACATTGAAAAAAGATTAGCCATTTCTGTTAGTACATACATCATCTTAGCAGCTGAGTCAGCATTAAGATTAGGAGTAATAGGAGTATCATTATTTACAAAATGCGAAGGTTTCACAGAGACCGATGGTGCTGCGTGTAAATCTTTCGAGGTTCCTTGCAGGAAACTGGCATTGGATACGCCTTCTGAGACCGTGCGGCTGCTGAAGGCGAGTCTTGCAGGTGCTCGTCCCTGATTGGGAGGTGGGCGTGGCTTGGGGAACATCGGGCAGCCTCGCCATGCGGCAAGGTGCCCCATCTGGTGGCAGTTGATGCATGTCGGGTTTTCAATGCGTTCCTTTGTGTGGCAATCTTTTAAATGATGCTCACCCCCGCACTTGAGACATCGTTTTTTATAGTTGCAGTTTTTTGAAGAATGATGGAATAGATTACACGAAAAGCACTGAGATGCTCCCGGTCTTCTATTAAACTTCTCGACTTTAACCGATAAGTGGAGCAGTCTGGTCACCTCAAAACTCTTGGCATTCTCAGGAACTTTTCGGTAGATAATCTGCCACACCGGAATCGGGGCCTTGGTCTTGAGATTGTGCAATTGTCTGACTTGGTCTAACTTGAGACCAAGTTCAGTGAGTCCATCAGCGATTTCTTCAGCAGTGTAGCTGACTGGCAGCCCTTTGAGCACCGCTTTAAGCGGGCGTTGATTTTTAGGAGTGATGACGTAATACTCCAATTGCTTCTCCGTGAGGTATTTAGCAACAGCTCTATGTACTTCCGGGTTTGCAGGGAAAAGTTTAAGCTGCTCGCCGGCAAGCTTAATTCGAATGTCGTTTTGATGGAGAGTGCTAATTTCAGCAATATGATTCTTGAGATCATCCTTATAGCGCACCATGATGGGCGGCAGTCTGGGTTCAGCAGGAACATCCATGTCGTCGACATTATTTGCATCAGCCTCATCATCAGACAGGCGGTCAAAGTTATTGGTAGTTTGAACTGGATTAGCAATGTTAGTTTCAACAGTTATCCTAGCCGTGTGCCTTTTAGGCGGTTTAATGAATCCATCGTTAGGAGCAGTTACAGCAGGTCGTTTGACTTTTTTATTCTGAGGGTTAGGTTTAGATTTAGTTTTAGCATTTAATTTTAATTTTACTTGCGCATTACTGTGCCGAGCGCAGTTAGTCAGCGGACATAATCCTAGTTCACTCACCCGTTTTGTTGTCTCTGCAAGTGCATCCTCAGCTTTCTTCAGTCCTTCTAGAGTGGGTTTCAGGGCAGTCGGTTTCATAAGTCCTTCATCGATCAGAACACCCTGATGCCTGATGATCTATTGCATCATATCGACAGCTTTTTCTCTGTCCTTAAGTTGAGTCTGAGCTGCAGTGATGTGAGAGCAGTGTTCAGCTTCAGTGAGGATTGGTGAGTCAGTGATCATGGCTTCAGCAGCGCCGGAACTAGGTACTTGCAAATGGTCCTGATGAGGACCGTTCCCCGTCGATAGGCGAGCATCTGGAATAAGCGAAAACTTGTTTTTAAAATCATCCATCTCTTGAATGAGCTTGGTGAACTTGTCATCCGCAGGATCCATCAGACCAGAATGAGTCTCCGTCTCCATCTCCATCATACTAGAAACTCCCGCATAAATACTCATCACACCCCAAAAATTTAAACTCCAATCCAAATCTCAAACTCGAAAAGAGAGTCGGTAAACACATCCAACTGGTCGCTGCGATTCCGGAGATTCGATTGTCTAAGTATCAGCTATCCAATAATAAACCTAAATCATAAAGTAAAATATATATTTGTTATTACTGTTTTTATAATCAATGTACTTGGTAAATTTGTGGTAAATTATACTATAATTTAAAATATTAATTTATATATATATATATATATGTTTATATACATATGTGTAAGAGCTTGTAATTTTTGTACTGCATGTTCTAATTGTATATGAAATATATTTAGATTAATTAACCTCATATCTATTTTAACCAAAGAAATTTTTAAGGTATATATTTTGCATCAAATTATATTTTAAAAGACTTTTATTTGAGATGATTTTTTTTTTAACACCAAAGGTGGTTTGTTTCTGTTTTCTACAACTTCTGTTTTCTTCATTTTTAGATTGAGCAATTACCGAGCTTGCTTGCGTTTAAAAGTCCCGAATAATTACATTGAGACACTGATACAACAGTACAGTTTTCACACTCTTTTTATAAACATTTTTTTTTTGTTTTCTAGGCTGGGAAACATGCCATTGCTATTACTTAATTATTTGCTACGATGTGCATCTGAATTCAGAACATGGAAATCTGACTTTTAATTTTTTAATTGTAATAGTTTTTTATAAATCTCTAATTTATTTTAAGAAACTTTTAAACAACTTGCTAATTGTTTGTTTACTTTTTTTACTCTTAACTCAATAGTCTAATTTAACAGCTTTTTTGGCTGAATTACCTTGTAAATTTTAATTATCCTGATTTATTGTTTAAATTCATAACCTTTTATTTTATTTTTGATAAAATTTTTAATAATTTTAAATTTTTTCTTTTATTAAACTTTTAAATTCTTAATTCAATAGCTAATTAATTTTTCTGGTCATTTCTTAAATTTTAAATATTTATAGTACATTTTTTTTTAAACTTGCTTTTAATATTATGTATGAAATTAAAAAGGAAAAGTAAATAGAAAACTGGAATGGAAAAACTGGTTGGGTTTTTGTAAATGTTTATCAAGTATGATGGCGCCGTCTACCGGGGAACTGAAGACCTATTTTGTATGTTTTTTGCCTATGATTCTATGTAACTTTGATGTTCATTATGTATCTTTCATTTTTAATTCCTTTTATTTTAGCTTAACATTTTTCTCAAGCAAGAGATGTTTTTCTTAAATTTAATTACTTTATTTATTAATTGAAGCAAATTCATTTTTAGTGCTAATGTTTTAATTAAATTAAGAGGCGGAGGTTTTCGTAGCTCTAAAAACCACCTTGGAAATCCGTAACAGGTACTCCCGTTGCCAAACAATGATTTATGTTGGTGCGAAGCATCGCGATATAATTACAACGATTTGTGTTATTTAGGGCTAACTAGGCCGCGAAGCAGCTGTCAGCCCTGTACTAGATTTGCTATATGACGACAACACACTTGAATTTCTCAAAATTGTTTTCATTATATATTATAATATATTTTTATTATAGTGGTAGGTCATTTCGAAATAATACAAATGGCCAAGTCAGTTTCATTTTTCTGGATATTATTATATAACAAACTATAGAAAAATTTTAACGCGGAATGCACCTAAATAGAACGTTTAAAACTATACCTTTTCATAAATCGTTACAGAATTTTAGTTCCAACGAGAAACATTCCGTGTGTTCAGAAAGATAAACTTGTATGCCCTTTATATATATTTCCAATTTCATTCAGCTTTACAGGATGGACATTTTTAATTCAATATTATTGTATTCAAGATTTTTAATAATGCATTCTATTGTTTGATAAATTCATCCCAAGTGTAGTATTAATCGGCAGATATTTCCTCCAGCAGATGGCGCTACACATTAGTTACGGGTAATACTCAGCCATTACTGCGATCCAAACTATTTCAAAAGCATAATTTAAAATGTAAATTTATCAAATTTCTGCTTTCATTCTTTACATTCATTCATTTCATTCTTTTTCAAAATGCGAAATTGTTTTAATGACAGGAGAAGTGAAATTTGCATAGATTGAAATATTTTGTATTCACAAATCATCTAAACGGAGTTGATTATTTTTATCATAAAAAGTAAACAGTTGTCTCTAAGAACATTATAAAATAATGAATATTATTTTGGTAGGTGTCAACTAGGTCTTAGATAATCTTTCAATTCATTAAAAAGGTGTTGTTGTTTCTTATCCCACTTGGCTGACCAAGCCCATGAGCCCATATAGACTCATGATTGAAGGGGAAGGAAGCAACTTCTGTTGTGATGGAGCACCCCGTAGGTAGAAGCCTGACTTTTGCTCCGTGACGCTCTTACAGTCATAGAAGACCAGGACCTACGGCTTAAAGTGGATTCCGAACCACTACACACATCCATGGCACCGCCGGGATTCGAACACGAAACCTGTGTCACCGAGCGCCAGAGCGCTAGACACTCGGCATTCAGGTCCCAAATTTGCCAACGGCACGCAGTGTTCCCAGGTGGTCACCCACCCAAGTACAGACCGCGCCCAATGATGCTTAACTTCGGTGGTCTAACGAGAACCGGTATATTCAGCATGGTACGGCCGTTGACCCATTAAAAAGGTTGTGTTCCTATAATGCGTTTTACCTAACCAAAACAATCCGCCGAAACTAGAAAGATTTCATATAAAATTTCTCAGACCTTTCCAGTCAAACGAATTGTAAAGAGAGATGTATCCAAAAGCTAGTAAGCTATCGGACGATAAAAAAACGTTATGCAAAAACTCTCTATAATTTATATAACGTCACGTTAATTTCCATCTTTACTATTTACTAAAGAAGAGTCGGTGGATCATGAGGTCGCTTACATCAGCGCCCACATGATTTATCGAAGGCGCCGATGCGACCCACCAAAACGATGCAAAACCTACCAAACGATTACTTCTTTGTTAAGCTTATTTTATATTAATGATCAGTGCCGGATTTAGATGAAAAGAGACCCTAGGCTATTTCACTTATGAGGCCATCCATTTTTAAGTTTGTAAATTACATGAGAGATAATAAAATACGTCATTATTATGATATATATCACTATGTTAAATGAAACATGTTGTGATGGGTACTAATCTTTATTTAAAATATGGCACAAAAAAATGTCGAGAACACTTATTTGGACATTTATTCTCAGCACTCTATATAGTACTTGCAACAATAACTAATCAAATATAACACACAGCAATTACAAAGAAACAAATTTCACATAATAAAAATCTTTGACTACGAAACTAAAATATGCAATAAAAATTATCATATTTTCTATCAAATTAAATTAAATATATTCAATACATTGAAGATTCAATTCAGATAAATTTATTTCATAATAATTCTAAATTAAAGTTTACGTATGAATTATTATGAATTTTAAGTTTTAAACTGACCAAAAAATGGGACTATATCCCAAACAAAGTCCAGATCACAAAAGAGAAAATATCAAATTGTATATTATATTAAATTTTATGTTGATAGTTGTTTTATTTAAGAACGGATTCAGTCCCAGTATACATTTAAAACAAAATAGTAGATTAGAAGAATTTCTTTCTTAACTTTTTCACACAGAATTCTTCTATAAGTTCATCATTCAGTGTGTTGTTTACTGTTTTTAAGTGTAGTGTTTACTGTTTTTAGAATAGTGTTTCGACACAAAATCTTATGTTATATACCACTATTTTTAAAATGGAAGAATTTAACCATGTAAATACTTGATCGTTGCCCACTGTAATCGGGACCGTAGGTTTCAGGCACATCCGACCATGCTCGCTCTCGTTTAGCCGACCTGGTCGGAACATTGTCGATTGTCTTCCAAGTCTGTGTTGGCTTTGCTGCTTCCATTAGAGACGCATGTGAGGTCTTCTGTTCTAATTGCAGAGTTTCTGTTCAGCTAGCGACTCGGCGCCTGGGTATATTCGGCTCTTTCTCCTGGAAATTAGTACCTGTAGGGGGTGTAGGGGCTTGCTGTCATAGAATTCAAACGCTCCCAAAATTGTGGCACTACGAGGCGTAGTTTGCCATTTCTTTTAAATTGTGATATTTTAATGAAAAGAGATCTTACTAAAATTATAATTTGCAGCTTTACATAAACTGGTACTTGAATACTCGATGACCTCGATTTGCTTTCACTTTTTCTATTTCGCTCTTGCAGTCTCTTGGACCGCGCTGCAGGTTGTTTATTTTCGTTTATTCTTTAAGTTCTCAACACTATCTAACGATTCTTTCTCGCCCAGCCAACGATTTAATCATTTCGATTTTATTTCTTTTCCAATCTCTCTACCCAGTATATTTAACTTCCTTTTTTGTGTTCTTCCAGTTACTCGTTCATTTTATTTTTAATTATCTCCCATATATATTAATTACTTTTCTCTCTTATTATTAAAATAATAATAAATAAAAATTGATGTATATATACAGGGCCGAATTTAGATGAAAACAGGCACTAGGCTTTTCCACTTATGAGGCCCTTTCACCTCCCATTTTTAAGTTTGTAAATTACATGACAGAAAATAAAATACATCATTACAGTGATATATATCAATATGTTAAATGAAACATTTTGAGATTGGTACTAATTTTTATAAAAAATGTGGCATAAAAAAAAAAGTCGAGAACACTTATTTGGACATTTATTCTCAGCACCATACATAATACACAACATTTACACAACATAATACTCAGTACATAATACACAACATTTAAAAAGAAACAAAATTCAATAATAAAAATCTTTGTCCACGAAAATAAAATAAGCATTAAAAATTATCGTATTTTCTATCAAATAACTGAACGTATGAACTATAATTTGGTACAATCTAGTATATACAAATGAACAGACCCAATGAGCCGAACGCGTTGATCTTAACCATTACATTTTTATGTTTGTTTATGAGTCATATGTGTAAAATTTCTCCTTATTTCCGATTCAGTGTTTATTGTTTTTAGAATAGCGTAATTTTAACTTTGCAAACAATTTGAATGTACTCCCCTCTTGATCTTGAGGCCCTAGGCTGAAGACTAGTTAACATATAGGAAAATCCGACCCTGACGTCACTATTCAAATATAAAATAAATATTCGACAACAATCTTAAATCATCACTATTTTTTAAGTGGAATAATTTAACATATGAATACTTGATTGCTGCCAACTGTAGTCGGGAGCGTAGGTTTCAGGCACATCTGACCATGATCGCTCTCGTTTAGCCAACCTGGTCGGAACAGTGTCGATTCTCTTCCGATTCTGTGTTGGACTTCGCTGCTTCCATTAGAGAGGCGTGTGAGGTCTTCTGTTCGAGTTGTTGGGCAGCTCGCGACTCGGCGCCTGGGTACATTCGGCTCTTTCTCCTGGAAATTCTTACCTGTAGGGGGTAGGGGCTTGCTGTCATAGAATTCAAACACTCCCAAAATTGCGGCACTACGAGGAGTAGTTTGCCCTTTATTTTTAATTGTGATATTTTAATGAAAAGAGATCTTACTAAAATTATAATTTGCAGCTGTACATAAACTAGTACCTAAAATTACTTGAATACTCGCTGACCTCGATTTGCTTTCACTTTTTCTATTCGCACTTGCAGTCTCTTGGAGCGCGCGGCAGGTTGTTTATTTTCGTTTATTCTTTAAGTTCTCAACACTATCTAAGGATTCTTTCTCACCCAGCCAACGATTTAATCATTTTTGTTTTATTACTTTTCCAATCTCTCTACCCAGAATATTTAACTTCCATTTTGTGCTTTTCCAGTTACTCGTTCATTTTATTTTTAATTATCTCCCATATATTTTAATTACTTTAATCTCTTATTATTAAAATAATAATAAATAATAATTGAGGTATATATGCATTGCCGAATTTAGATGAAAACAGGCACTACGCTATTCCACTTATGAGGCCCTTTCACCTCCCATTTTTAAGTTTGTAAATTACATGACAGCTAATAAAATACATCATTACTGTGATATATATCAATATGTTAAATGAAACATTTAGAGATTGGTACTAATCTTTATAAAAAATGTGGCATAAAAAAAATGTCGAGAACACTTATTTGGACATTTATTCTCAGCACTCTATATAGTACTTGCAACAATAACTAATCAAATATAACACACAGCAATTACAAAGAAACAAATTTCACATAATAAAAATCTTTGACTACGAAACTAAAATATGCAATAAAAATTATCATATTTTCTATCAAATTAAATTAAATATATTCAATACATTGAAGATTCAATTCAGATAAATTTATTTCATAATAATTCTAAATTAAAGTTTACGTATGAATTATTATGAATTTTAAGTTTTAAACTGACCAAAAAATGGGACTATATCCAAACAAAGTCCAGATCACAAAAGAGAAAATATCAAATTGTATATTATATTAAATTTTATGTTGATAGTTGTTTTATTTAAGAACGGATTCAGTCCCAGTATACATTTAAAACAAAATAGTAGATTAGAAGAATTTCTTTCTTAACTTTTTCACACAGAATTCTTCTATAAGTTCATCATTCAGTGTGTTGTTTACTGTTTTTAAGTGTAGTGTTTACTGTTTTTAGAATAGTGTTTCGACACAAAATCTTATGTTATATACCACTATTTTTAAAATGGAAGAATTTAACCATGTAAATACTTGATCGTTGCCCACTGTAATCGGGACCGTAGGTTTCAGGCACATCCGACCATGCTCGCTCTCGTTTAGCCGACCTGGTCGGAACATTGTCGATTGTCTTCCAAGTCTGTGTTGGCTTTGCTGCTTCCATTAGAGACGCATGTGAGGTCTTCTGTTCTAATTGCAGAGTTTCTGTTCAGCTAGCGACTCGGCGCCTGGGTATATTCGGCTCTTTCTCCTGGAAATTAGTACCTGTAGGGGGTGTAGGGGCTTGCTGTCATAGAATTCAAACGCTCCCAAAATTGTGGCACTACGAGGCGTAGTTTGCCATTTCTTTTAAATTGTGATATTTTAATGAAAAGAGATCTTACTAAAATTATAATTTGCAGCTTTACATAAACTGGTACTTGAATACTCGATGACCTCGATTTGCTTTCACTTTTTCTATTTCGCTCTTGCAGTCTCTTGGACCGCGCTGCAGGTTGTTTATTTTCGTTTATTCTTTAAGTTCTCAACACTATCTAACGATTCTTTCTCGCCCAGCCAACGATTTAATCATTTCGATTTTATTTCTTTTCCAATCTCTCTACCCAGTATATTTAACTTCCTTTTTGTGTTCTTCCAGTTACTCGTTCATTTTATTTTTAATTATCTCCCATATATATTAATTACTTTTCTCTCTTATTATTAAAATAATAATAAATAAAAATTGATGTATATATACAGGGCCGAATTTAGATGAAAACAGGCACTAGGCTTTTCCACTTATGAGGCCCTTTCACCTCCCATTTTTAAGTTTGTAAATTACATGACAGAAAATAAAATACATCATTACAGTGATATATATCAATATGTTAAATGAAACATTTTGAGATTGGTACTAATTTTTATAAAAAATGTGGCATAAAAAAAAAAGTCGAGAACACTTATTTGGACATTTATTCTCAGCACCATACATAATACACAACATTTACACAACATAATACTCAGTACATAATACACAACATTTAAAAAGAAACAAAATTCAATAATAAAAATCTTTGTCCACGAAAATAAAATAAGCATTAAAAATTATCGTATTTTCTATCAAATAACTGAACGTATGAACTATAATTTGGTACAATCTAGTATATACAAATGAACAGACCCAATGAGCCGAACGCGTTGATCTTAACCATTACATTTTTATGTTTGTTTATGAGTCATATGTGTAAAATTTCTCCTTATTTCCGATTCAGTGTTTATTGTTTTTAGAATAGCGTAATTTTAACTTTGCAAACAATTTGAATGTACTCCCCTCTTGATCTTGAGGCCCTAGGCTGAAGACTAGTTAACATATAGGAAAATCCGACCCTGACGTCACTATTCAAATATAAAATAAATATTCGACAACAATCTTAAATCATCACTATTTTTTAAGTGGAATAATTTAACATATGAATACTTGATTGCTGCCAACTGTAGTCGGGAGCGTAGGTTTCAGGCACATCTGACCATGATCGCTCTCGTTTAGCCAACCTGGTCGGAACAGTGTCGATTCTCTTCCGATTCTGTGTTGGACTTCGCTGCTTCCATTAGAGAGGCGTGTGAGGTCTTCTGTTCGAGTTGTTGGGCAGCTCGCGACTCGGCGCCTGGGTACATTCGGCTCTTTCTCCTGGAAATTCTTACCTGTAGGGGGTAGGGGCTTGCTGTCATAGAATTCAAACACTCCCAAAATTGCGGCACTACGAGGAGTAGTTTGCCCTTTATTTTTAATTGTGATATTTTAATGAAAAGAGATCTTACTAAAATTATAATTTGCAGCTGTACATAAACTAGTACCTAAAATTACTTGAATACTCGCTGACCTCGATTTGCTTTCACTTTTTCTATTCGCACTTGCAGTCTCTTGGAGCGCGCGGCAGGTTGTTTATTTTCGTTTATTCTTTAAGTTCTCAACACTATCTAAGGATTCTTTCTCACCCAGCCAACGATTTAATCATTTTTGTTTTATTACTTTTCCAATCTCTCTACCCAGAATATTTAACTTCCATTTTGTGCTTTTCCAGTTACTCGTTCATTTTATTTTTAATTATCTCCCATATATTTTAATTACTTTAATCTCTTATTATTAAAATAATAATAAATAATAATTGAGGTATATATGCATTGCCGAATTTAGATGAAAACAGGCACTACGCTATTCCACTTATGAGGCCCTTTCACCTCCCATTTTTAAGTTTGTAAATTACATGACAGCTAATAAAATACATCATTACTGTGATATATATCAATATGTTAAATGAAACATTTAGAGATTGGTACTAATCTTTATAAAAAATGTGGCATAAAAAAAAAGTCGAGAACACTTATTTGGACATTTTTCTCAGCACCATATATAGTACATAGTATATTTAAAAAGGAACAAAATTCAATAATAAAAATCTTTGCCCACGAAAATAAAATACGCAATAAAAATTATCGTATTTTCTATCAAATAACTGAACTTTAGATGTTACTTCTTTGCTGTCATACGTGTACTTACACAGCCTCCATAGCCATTCTTTTTTTAATTTTGATAATCATTTTTACAAAAGTTTTATGAAATTTCACCCATTATACACATCATTTTTTAATTTTATGTTCCAAAAACACATTTATTAAATCTTTTTTATTTAAAATTTCCTAATGATATATCTTTAAATAATTTATTTATTATTAATTCATATTTAGCTTATCTGCTATCTACCATAAAATTAATACATACAAGATATTATTTTTTTATACTGCAAACATTTAGAATTACTTACCATGATTTTGTAAAACAAAGTAGTTGAAAGGATGTTTTTTTATAATGAATTTACACTAATCCAATTTATTATCACCGAATAACTCTATTTTATTCAAAATAGCGCATGCAGTTCACCAGTCATTTGTCTTTACATTTTATATTTTTTTATATGTACAAGTTTTGTGCATAAGCATCAGTTTGTTTCAATTTGAATAATAATGTTAACAAATGTCGTATGAAATTTCAACCACTATACCCATCGAGTTCATTTTGAATTTTATGTATCAAAAACTTATTTTCTAAATCGCTTTTATTAAAACAAAATTCATAATGATATTTATTTTATCAATTATTATTTCTTCCTTAATATTTTATTCTATCTGTTAAATCGAAGTTAAACTACAATTAACGATATTTTATTTAGCCTTCAAATATTTAAAATGGAGCACTACTTAGACTAAGACTAAATTGATACTATTTTTTTATAATGAATTCGCATTAATTCATTTTCTTAACCCAAAAATAACTATTTTATTTCATAATTATGTACACCTGTAACCCTGCATGGTTATCTCACAAACCATTTTGATTTTCTTTACTAGTTTGTCCTGCAAAAGTTTTGTAATTATACAACCTCCACAGACATTATACTTTTAGTCGTAATAATGATTGAGTAATAATGAAAGTTTTTTTTTCCACTTTAAAATATGTTTTTTTTCACTTCATTAACAAAAAAATGGGGAAAAAACCAATAATAATAATAAATGTAATACTTTTTCCATGACTAGTTTATTTATTGAAGTTTTTTGACCACTTTTTTCATGACAAGCATTCAATTTTAATATTTTTATGCACATGACATCTTAAATCCTATTTACCATAGATTCATCTCATAAATACGTAGTTTAAAAATAAATGTGTTCATAAATACTTAACATTTTTGATAGAAATCATTATATTTTTAAAATTAATTGTATTATTTTCAATAAAGAACCATTCAGAAAACAGTATTTTTTCTTAATGTGCTTCACTAAAATCTTCTTAACATTAACCATTTTTTTAAAGAATGCTAGAATGTTATGTTAGAAACGATTCGATATAAGGTTAATCTTTTGTATATTTATCACTATATTTTTCCGGGATCAGTATTTCTAAACAATACTTTATCTATGACATTTAATACAGTCATGTTCAAATCTTTAAATGTACTCTTATAATCTTTTCTTAACACAAAATTCATCATTCAATCAAATTGTTTTAAACGTTGACTTTCAATAAGAAACATGATGTTTTTTTAAATTTTACCTTTCATATGTCTCTAAAACTTTTTTACTTTACATAAATGTTCTATAGCTCATGAAAATATTTTTCAAATTTCTACCCTTATTTTTTATGATATTTTACATCTCTTCTTGTATACAGCTATTTTTTTTCGGAGGCGTTACCTTCTCTTAGTTAAGAAGATACTTAGATTATTTTCCTGCAAAATAAAATAGGAACAGCTTCAAAAATGTTTTCTTTTAAACTAGTTCAACTTGATACCCTTTACCCTAATATCTGTACTGTCTTATTTTTCTATTTTTTTTTTTTCTTCCTTCCTTTTTTTTATTTTTTTTTTATTATTTTGAAGGGATTTCAGAAAAGTC